>JAGDQP010011672.1:0-52384 GCA_022664845.1 Lepisma saccharinum
AACATTTCGAAGTACCGGCGTTGGACCAACACGGCGTTGAACCAACACGGCGTTCGACCAACACAGATTTTTGCCCTGGGGTGTTGGTCGTACGCCGGTTCTTGCTGCTTGAGAGGCTGTTGGTCGTACGAAGTGTTGGTCCAACGACGCATCCCCAACATTTTCACAATCAAAAAGTGATGTTGTAGCTTTATGCCAAATTTGATTTCAATAGCCAAAGCGGTTTAGGCTGTGTATTCTATATAACAATGGGTTCGGCGACCATTTTGGATCCAAGATGGCGACCGATTTTGCTCATTAACGAACTTATCCGAGCTATTAAGCCTAGAAACAACATATAAAAATTTGGTTCAAATATCTTCAAAATTATGGCCGCTAGCGTGTTAATATATCTATATAAATATATACTTTCATATCGTATCGATCTCAATAGGTATACTTTTCTTCGAAATCTACCTAAAAAATGAGTTACATATGTACGTTTCGTAACAAACTATACCGAAATCAACGAATTTTATATTCATTCAGTGTATCAGCGTTGCCAACCAATTGTTTTTAAATACAATTTTAGCGATTACTCCTATTTCGTTAGTCCTATTTGCACCAAATAGGCATAAACATTATTCAATAAATTAAAAAAAATCCGTATGTGTCACTGTCCCAAAGCACCCCAGTTTTCAGTATTGCCAACCTATTATCTATACAAATCAATTTTTCAAATTGCTTGGTCTAAGCCAATAGTTGCCTATTGACCATCAATTATATTAAATTCAAATTGCTTCAACTACATAGCAGCACCAAACTTGGTATTTATTCGACATAAGGGGAACATAGTGTGAGTGTTGCCAACCTGTGTACAGAAAATACAACTTATGAACTACAAGTTGTAGAAACGTGGTTGTAGTGCAATGAATAAATATTGAAGTTTTTAAATTCAAACTTTTCAAAATTGTTTCCTTTACATTAGACTTATCAGCATCAAAATTGGAATAAACAATATTTTGATACATTAGAAAAATTCTATGGGTGTCACCATCCCCAGAGTGCTGAGATTTTATTAACAAGCGTGCAGGCTCCAGTCTAGGTGACTTCTTAATTCCGTAATATTCCGGAATGGAAATCTGGATTCCGAAATCGGAATTCCGAAAGCCGAGAAAAAAACACGAAAACTGAAGTTGTTGGAAAAGAGAAACTTCACCTCATTTATCCCTAACGGTACCTCTTCAAGGGAGTAAATACAAGTGCAATTTGTGTGACCTATGCTCTTCTACAAAATTCCAAGTTAACTTAGGTTAATTAGTTGACTTTTTCTTTCTTTCTTTTTTTTTGCAATTTTTTAAACAGAGAAATTGAAAAAGTTAAAATCCAATATGTTATACAAAAAGCAATATTCGAATCATATTTTGCACAAGAAAAATACTTTCGATATCTTGTATCATTCCTGAGATATGGCACAAAAAGCTCATAACATACTCGTTCACCATCCACGTTCGACAAGTTTAACGGGTTGCTCATGTCACAGGAAATTTTTCATAAGTTAAGCTATAATGAGGTAACCTCCACCGATAAAAAAAAATACAAAACAAAAACAAAGGATGTTGATGGTGGAAAACTTCAGTAAAGTTCAGTGCTCCTTTAATCACTGCTATGATAAAAAAAAAAGTGAGTATTTTATATGGCTCGCCAAGTGTGCTTTTTCTAAAATTTTGGGAGGCTTTGCGCAGAAGGTTGCAGCTAGTGGCAGCTAAATGTTGGAAGCGCTGAAAACATATATTCAGTAGTTCATACTCACGAAAAATAAGTGCGTAGATTCGGTTGGCTTCTTTTCGTCTCGATGAATTTGGCAAAATAATAAAAAAAAGTGACGTATATAAAACGGTAGGATAAAGTTCTAAACTCAGTGCTGGATTAAGCTATTTTGGGGGCTCGGGTTTTGACTCTGTTAAGGCCTCTTACCTGCAACAGCACAAGGCCGTCTTAACATCATTGTGGGCTCCTAGGTAAGCCAACTTACTGAAACTCCTACCTGAACAGAGACACCTATGGAAACGATAAATGAAATACGATGATTAGCAAAATTCATCAGTTGTAAAATGAACATGCATTTGTTTGAACTTTTATATAATATTTGAACAAAAAAATAATAATAATTTTCACCACAAGCAGCTACACAAATCTAAATGTTGTCTGATTTATCACACTCATCTGAATCCGATTATTTTTTTTTTCAAATATTAGAAAATAAACTCTAATAAGGAGTTCTTATCTTGACACGTAAATTTGGCAATTGTCAAGTAGCAAGTCTGCAGTAATGAAATGCCAAACTTTGTACAAACTGGGAATGTCAAACCTTACAAAAGCTTATTGCAAGTTTGAATGCTATCTGGGCTACTTCTCGCCTGTAATTTATGTTAGTCTGATCTTCGGAATAGGCTACACATATATTTCTAATAATATACCGATATGTTAACAGTTTGTTTGAATTCACACATATTATGCCTACCCTTAAATTCTTAATTATTAACCTCAATAAAGTGTTTGCTACTGAAATATGAAGCAAAATGGTTCGTTCATCTCTTGTTAACCAATTTCCAAATATGTAATATTTTTATTACTTGAAGCGAAAGTACACGCAGATTCATAAAAATGAACGATGGGAACACTTTTTAAGTCCGTTCAGTTGCATAAACTGGCAATTCTGAACCAATGGTTGCCACGTGTCCCCGTTTTGTAGTGATTGTTTTTGTTTTTTAAAACTATTATGCCAAGACTTTGGCGAGACACTTAAATGTCCTACATTTTATATTTTACTAATTTTACCCATTAGTTTCACGAAAACGCACTAGTAAGGCTTTCCGAGTAACTTTCCACTTTTCTGAGTTTTTGTTTAGGTTATGTTGGTAGTTTTCAAAATTCACAATCTATTTTCTGCTGTCAACAAGTTTAGTCGGCAGCGTTGTCGGGACTCCGGATTTTTATCTATTTGCAGATTTCAGATTTTTTTAAATATGATCTATGTATATTTCATTGTATTTCATTGGCAAGTTACTTTTTGTACTTGCTTACGTTTTGAAATTAGGCATATTATACATACGGTCGATTTATTTAAGGTTCCTTTTCTCTCTCTTAGTTTGTGTTCAGTAATTCAAACGCATTTTTAATTTAAGTTAATTTTTTTAATAATAAAGATTTTGTTACGGCTTCTTTTCTGTCTATTCAAAGTCGTCCAGGCTGCGATGGCGCCAGGATAAGAAACAAAAACAAAACGTGAAACTATAATATTTGATTTGAAAAAGCGAGGGCTGACATAGTTTATGGTATACGTATAAAATAATGAATACTGATAACACTGGGGCTACAAGGGGATATGGTAGTTTAGCGGAGGCTATAGGGCAGCTAGCCTCTGTAGCGCCATCCCTATGTACAGGCTTTCGGTATCGGAAGTGTCCCTACTTTTCACTTTTGCAAGTTGTTAGCCCTAAATATAGATGTGAAACAAACGTCGAATATGTTGTGTTTCCCACATATGCTAGATGGGCGTTGCCAGGTCGTTCAACGCTAGTGTGCAACAAAACCACAAAGTTCCATGCAAGGTAGGTAAAGTTTAACAACGAAATGAAGAACACTTCTGTTCGACAGTTGTATTATTATTATTTCAATTGAAAATTATCCACAGTTGTCCTTTTGTATGAGCTTCTGGTAACCCTTACTATGGTTGCTCTAATCATGGTTATTTGATTATCATACTTTGAAATTGTTACTCATTGTTTACCAACAAGTACACACACATGATTTTTTTAGAGGAAAAAAAGAACTAAAAACAATAATAAAAAAAAGATAATCATTCACGAGGTTAACTAGGATTATTCAAATGGAGGACGATCAGTTTAGAACCCGTTCACCTGCCTCGACGGAACATTAATTGAGAAAGTCAGCGAGGGTCACTCAACTGTGTCGGAGAGAGACGCGAATCTCAACAACACAGAATCTTCAGTCAGGTCCGCAATAGTACTGGCAAGTGTCCAACGACAAACGGATGCTCGCCTGGCCGACAGAAAGCGAATGCCTTGTTTCTTTTTTGCTGGTCTTCTGTTGTTTAGCACACAGATCCACACATGCATGCTTCGTCAGCTTTCAGCTGTTAAGTCTTTTAAATCTCTTCAATATCTTTGGTGCTTATCTCATATGGCTTGTTAGATACGATTTTTTTTTTCGATTGTGGACAAGAAATATATAATTACTGTTACGTAAAGTTAACTGCAATTATTTGCTTTTCCCTATCATGATGCTGTTGTTTTGTTTTCTTCAAGCTCTTGTTTCCCTCTATTTTATTTCTAACGAGATTTTTGTTGTATCTACGTACATTCTCTCTTATTTTCTTTCTTACTGTTTTATTTACTTCTGTGCACTCAATTCTCTTTATGTGATTTTCTTCATCTTTAATTTCTCTCCTTTTCTTCATCAAGACTTAAGTTTCTTCTGAGATTTTGCTCTCTTTTTTCTTTTTGATGTTTGCTATTTCCTTAGCTGTCTCTCTTATTATCTCAATCAGTATTTTATTTCTGCTATTGATGTCTTCTTTCTTCCTTTTAACTCTTCCAATGCGCTGAATCCGTTGCTTAGATCTTAATCCTGTTGGTAACTATAGGAGTAGTATGCAAGTCGGCGTACATAGAGAGTTGCTGCTGTTTTGGTATCTTTGGCCCATTAATAACTAAAAACACTTGGGTGTTCCGCCTCCCCCCCCAGGTTTGGCTACAGTAACAATTTAATACAGGGCTTTTAGTGAACAGGTTGACTTTTACTGAAACCCATGGTATTTAGTACCTAATTGGGCAAGGCTTATTGTTTATACCTTGTTGTTTTTAGAATTAACAAGGCTTTCAAATAGCACCTTACTTATAGAGCTATGACGTAACAAGGGAAGTTAATAGGGAATTTTCGGATAATTCCACTTTTTTCAACATTTTTTCTCAATTTCACTCCCTGTCTGCACCGCTACTTATTGTGCTAGATTTATAATTCAGAAGCCATTTTATTCAGCAGCACGCACAGTTTTCATTGGTACCATGCTTATTGGTTTGTGACATATGACGCAGGGATTTAAGGGAAATTTCCTTGAATTTCCCGATTTGGAGAACATTGGACAACCATAGTTGGCTAAAGCCAGCCGCCATCTTAATGCCGAATACCTGAAGAAATATGCTATATAGTGAGTGAAAAACATATTTTGACATATCTATATTTATTTCCAATCACGATTTTTGAATTTAGAGTCGGTGTATAGAAGAAATGCGGTATTTACAGTTTTCATTATTATCTGACTTATTTAAGTTGAGGAGCGTGTGTGAGTGAGGTTTATGACGGTCTATCTCTGGACCTCTGCAGCTCCGTTGTGGCAGTATTACACACATACATTAAATTCAAAGAAATAATGTAGTTTCCTTATAGAGCGGTAGCTTGGACTGTCACATATGGGGCCCGAACGGTGTCCGAACCCTAACCGTTCCCTATGTGGCTTCACTTGTGACTTGATTCTCGTTAACTATCCTTTTGTTATATTAATTTGACTAATTAATTTACTTTTAACGTACACAAAATACGTGTTTCCTCAATAATGCAACGTGATTAACAAGCATCATTCACACATATATGGTTTGACATATACGAGTACACTGAATCAGTTCCGCAATTGTTAATCTCCGCAAGACCAATAGTTCTGGTACAGTAGCCATCTGGTAACAGCTGAATCCTCATAATAACATAATGCTGCAAAGGGAGCTGACAACCAGGGTGTGATCCACAATGAGAATGCCTCTCCGTAACGTACGCCGGCGAATATACTCCTGACTGTGCTTTACCTTCTCGTTGTACTTTATCTGCCGTTGATAACGCCTCTTTAGCCTATAATTATCAGGGGCCTCCCAATGCTCTGTAGGCGTGGACTTTACTGGACTGTCGTCTTCTTCAATGCAACGACTCTTAGCACGTCGTGGCAATCCCTTGCTACGTTTTCACCTCCTCATTCACCGCTCCAACGGCTCTATCTTTTCGTCCGAATCTTCTTTTCTTCTAGCGGGCGAGGGCTGATCTGTGCCACCAACTGTATCCAATCGAGACCGTTCCGTGTCTGGTTGAGCTCTTCCGGTCAGAGGTTATATCTGGGGGTAAACTTGGGCTTCGGTCATAATCATGCTTCCACTGGTCACCCGTCTTTTAATAGATCCTGGCCTCTAAAACTGCAAAATGCGTGATCACTCTCTGTGGACTTTTCCCCGTAAATCCTTCGGACATCACTTAGCACTTTCTCCATGCCGCCGGTGATATCGATCATCCATCAGGGTTTTCTGGAACTTCGCTATGGTTCATCCTTGTCACACCGCATTACTCGTTTTCCGCACTGTAAAGAGTTTAATAATTCACTTTTAAAATTGCCGGATAGATCAATAAATCTATCAATAAATCAATAGATCAATAGGTGGACGCCAGTCTGAAGATCATACAACAAGGTGACTAAGACCTATAACTTCTTAATATAATAATCATATTTATTTCCTAACGTCCAGTAGGTTCTTAAAAGGCGGACAGAGATCGCAGAAGCAATTACAAATTAAGGTGTGCGGTAAAAGTGGTGATTCAAGCTCCTGTTATAAAATTCAAAAAGAATATCAATAAAGAACACTTAATTTGAGAGGACAAGAAAACTAAATGTGAGAAATGATACTGGAAATGACAAGATTAATCTAAGACTAATTTATTGTACTAGGGTAATTAGATACTCTTTCCTTGTGAATTTTATACACTTCCTCTATATTCAAAATATGATACAATATTAATAAGATAAAAGATATATAAAAAGGAAAGTTACGCTTTATATGCAATTTGTTTTGCAGCCGGTTTGTTTGTATTTCGGATCGGAAGATTTTTAAAATTGCGGACGAAGATAAATAAAACGGAGGCCCAATTTACGAGAACTAATATAACGAGAAAAGTGTCGAAATAATAATCTTGCTCGGACAATTTTCCTCAGATAATTGATTATTTTATTTTATGACAAAATCCTTAATTTCGGTGGAATGCTTACAGGGCGATTTAAATATTTTCTCATTTGACTTACTTTATAGGGAGATATTTTCGTCAATTAACTAATTGGAATCATTCTTCCGGCAAAGCGCGGGATTTCGACGAGTAATTAGTTTCCCTATTATGTACTTTTTATAGAAATCTTCTGGAAAGTACCAAGTGCCAATATAGTATGTATTCAGGACCATAAGCTTACATTTCCACTATTCAGGATCGACAATTTTGGCAACCCATTTATGCCAAGCATGCATGTTAACCACGTGAAACTTCTATTCTTTTAAAACTAAATTGAAACTCTCTTTCTCGGAGCCATCCATTTACGGCAACATGCAATAGCAAATTTGACCGTAACATAGGGACGATAAAAATTAGAATAACTTTTTCCACGGACATTTCTTTTTCTGAAAAAAAAAAATAAAAATGAAAAAGTGTAGCACTTGTCAAAAACACACAGAATTATTCTACAAGCATGGTGCATATTTAAATGAAGCTCAAAACATTTTATAATTCCACCCTTGAAAAACACAGCTTTCTGAGGCTGACAAAAAATAGACGAATTGCTGAACCGAACCTATCAGGTTATCCAAGCTCCCTTAACTTAAGTGCTTAAGTAATTACAAAGAAAAATTGCAATTCATTTGTCCTAACAACGGTCCCTAAAATAACCTACACCATATTTTATAAGCTCTCCGAGAATTCTTTTGATGCGTTTCATCAAAAAATATAGTTTCTTCCGATTTGTATTTGTAAGATTTGTATTATTTCCATAACTTAATTTATCTTCTTCTTCTCGTGCTCTACATAGAAATATAGATTGTTCTCGGACTCGAATTTATAATCGCAGGAAAAATACAGAGGAGACATTTACTGAGGAGGCAAAAAATATAATAATCAGAACTTTGCTGGCTATGGAGGAGGTACATAATATTTTCAGCTCTTTTCGGCAGGATTTAGCGGGTTGCGGATTGATCAATATGAACATTTATTTAAGAATATAATGCCACTATTCTGGCAACAAGAATACTGGAATATTCGCGAATCCCGACCTATCCGACTTTGACATAGCTACTTACATCACCTGTAGTATTTTTGCTGAACAGGAATCATCTCCTCTCCAGCAACGAACTTGAGCTGGCTCGAAGCCGCTTCTCCAGCGTACGGCTACATCTCGCTGCTGTCCTGCTCCTCCACCAGAGACAAAAAAAAATTATTCTCCTTCTCTTTCACCTTCTCCTTTCTCTTTCCTCCCGACTCTCTTAAAAATACACATATTTGCGTTCTTTCGTTTTTGCTAGCCCACGCCTATTTGGACAGTCCCCTATAGCGTCCAAGAGCAACCAACAATCGGTTCAGGGTATTCCGACAAAGCGTTTTCTTAATTCTTTTCCATTTGTTGAAAGAACCAGAACGGTCTTGTTTATGTTCGGCTCCACTACGATACTTCCGCGGCAAAACCCACTTCTCCCGATCCTTAAATGACAGTCGACTTCTTCCATAGCTTGTATTTGAATTGAACAGGTAGCCACCGCTTCTGCTTCTTCATTTTCTCATCAATGGTCGCTGCCAACTCTTCCTTGTTTTGTTGGAATATGACTGCGATGCTCCTCATTTCTTTGTCCACGTCTAACAACCGTGCCTGAGAGCCTGCCATGGATTGTCTTAACCATTGGTGGAAACTGTTCCTGTTTCATCTAGACTTCTTGTTGTTGCTCTGTCAGTTTCTCCCCTAACTGCTGCCAACCCTGCTCTTGCTTCATCTTGCAGCTGCTGTAAACGTTTTTCTTGTTTCATTTGAGCCTTCTCTTGTTGCTCTATCAGTTTCTTCTGTAGCTGTTGCAAACGTTGGTCTTTCTTCATCTGAACCTTCTGCTGTTACTTTCTCAATTTATCCTGTAGTTGTTGTAATTGCTGCTCTTGCTTCATCTCAACTTCATGTCGTTGCTGTATCATCTTCGCTAGTAGTCTTGTTATGTCTTCTAATGAAGTGTTACCGACGTAGCTTCTTCCCTTGCTGCGGATGTGGTCGCTGTTTGATATCGATTGCAAATCCATAGTTCCGCCTTCAACACGCAATCATCGTTTACTCCGTGTTGCTTCTCCCATTGTTTCACCGAGATTTCGGCACAGCTGACATGCATTCAGACGTCACATCTTCTGCACTGTATAATTTTCGCTCCTCTATAAGAGTGATTACAGCATGAGGTTGCTACACCCTCACTAATGGGTGAATTATATGTTCCATCGCGTGAGACTCCTGTAATACGTATTCGTACAGTTTCTGCTTTTCTTTCTTCTGTTCTGTTTGAGTCAAAGGTTGCCGTGGTCCCCACCGTCTTTCTTCTATCCACAGGGATAACGTCGTTCCCGGGTTTCGGCACCAATTATGACCGTCTATTTCTGGATCTAGTTTGTATCAATAGACGTGAAGAGCCTCTCTGGAGCTCCGTTGTGGTACTATTATTCAAATACTTTGAATTCAAAGAAATAATGTGCAGTCTTCCTATAGAGCGGTAGCTTGACTGTCACAAGTTTATACACAGGGCTTTGAGAATTAACGATGTAATACACAAGACACAAATGCCAACATTCTCCACTAAAGAACCAGTAGCAGCAACCAAAGGGAATTTGTGCTCATAAGTCACCACTATTGTCACTCAGAAATTAATTGAAATGCAAGAATTATTTCGCTTTGAGCTTTCGGAAAATTCAGTTTTATTGGACAAAGAAGCAAGCAAACTACGTATCAAGAGTGTCAAAAGTAGCCTTATTAAAGAAGTAGAGGAGCGCGTGCGTTCTGCAGTCCATGAAAATTCGATACTACGACGTTCTGACACATGCTGTTATCTTTCATGCCATGAACTGCTTATGAAAGCTAACGAACAAGGACAAACACTCCTTTGGAAATGTGGCCACCGCTTACAATGAATACGTGTCGAACTTAATAGGTGACTGTAGGGGAATATATAATAGTTTTGACAGTTTGAACATACAGTAGAGTCTCGTTTATCTGACATAAACTGGCCGACAGAATGTCAGATAAGCGAAAATGTCTGATAATAGTGAGGGGTTAAGAAAAGCCTATTAAACTGTAAACTATGTTATAAATTTACACATTACAAACCTAATAATAAAGTTGTACAATAAAACAGAAAAACTTAACTGAAAAATTACCAATTTCTCCATCAGTTATTTCATACTGATCATCATCTTTCATCATCCTATATGCACTGAATGCCAAACACAGGAGTTATTGTGTAGACGAGCGAGCCACTTGGTAGAGTCGGGAGCAAAAAAGACTACGTTCATAACTTGTAATTCTCGTTTTCGATCGATGCTTTTCCTGCGATTGTATGTCGGATAATACGGAATGTCGTATAAACGAGACTCTACTGTAATAGAAATTCAAAATTCTTCACGGATTACCTGCAACTGGCTATATAAACATACTTCTCCAAAATTCAGAACTCTATTCGTTGGAATTTCTAGGGACAATGTTATATTTTCATTAAGGGAAAAATACATTATACATCTATGGAGACGGTGCTGCCATCCAGCCTTGGAATTTGTTGCTTTACATTAATCTTAAACATTCTTTTTGTATCGAAAGCAGGAGAATAAACTACCAAGCATGCATTTAAGTGACCTTTTACTGTCATAAAATCATAATAATAAGATAATGATAAAATGAAGTGTATGGACGGTAATAAAAACATGAATGAGACATAAAACGTCCATGCTTTGTTCCACAAGTTGTAATTTTGATGACATCACTACCTCAAAACCTGGGGGGTTGGAACAAAACACCCAAGTGAATCATATTATTAGTGTACAGAACAGCAATAACTTCCTCTATACGCCAACTTACATACAACCCTATGGTTTGCCCCCGGACTATCCATCTCGAATATCTGTCTGTTTTTCGATAAATTTTCTAGATCTAAAGCTGACGGTTTTCCTCTAATAAGCTTCTTCCTCTCAAGTCTAGTATTTAGTTTCATCTTACATCTCACCATCGAGATCACTCGATATTTTGAAACGGTTCACAACAGACACTTCTTGAAGAATTTCCCTATTATTTCATAAAACTTAGTCTATTTGCTTTTTAGTCCCATTTGGGCCTTTTCATGTCCACCTCCTCTGGGGCGGTTTCTTGAAAAATGTATTGGAAATGAATATATATATATATATATATATATATATATATATATAATTCACAGCCATATTCAATACGCTACTGGATAAGGTCTCTTTCGGAGGGAGGAGGTCCCTGCTCCCACGCTGAACGGACGTGTTGGGAGAGGAGAGCCGAAACTCTCAACTGTCATCGCTACTGTCTTTTTATTCACAGCAGCACCCCAATCGCATCTCCTCTTTAAACCTCTGTTTTAACTAAGTTCTTTGACATATTTGTCTCGACATTTTTATACATGGATACTTTCCCACGCGTATATATCACAATAGCAATTAATGTTGTATTAAGTTTATAGTTTTCAAGAGAACTCCGTTATTTGCAAAATAAAATGCGTCAAAAATAATTATGTTGAAGAACTTGGTGAAAACAAAAGTTAAGATTCTAATCTTGACATACATAAAACAAGTAATACAATTCCCATTACGTATATAAATGGTATGAGCGTACCAAGATGACGGGGCTGATCTTACACCGTAAAAGAAACAAAGATCAAGGTAAATCAAGAAAACGAGATAGAAAACAGATTTGATCATCCTTCTTCCGTCTGAAGAGAACTCGAAAAGTAAATTTGAGAAAAACAAATATAAACAAGAGTGTTTCAACAACAGATACAAAGTAAGGAAGTGAAAGGGAGTGGATCAAAGGAATTTATTCAGTTTGTTTCTCAGATAAACATCTTCCTGCTATCTAAATCCAGGTGTATAACCTTTCGACTGAGTTTTCAAAAGATAATCTTCCCCCAAATAAAGGGAAAAGCGTTGACATTTACGGAGAAAATCTCTGCGAAAGAAACTAAACTAAGCAAGATGAGGGACCAACAAAATGGAGAAGAAGGGGATTTGTTGTTAGCAAAGAATGTTGTTTACAGAAAAGTAAGAGATCTTTTTTTTTTTTTTTAGTTGCTGTTGTTGTCTTCAGGTAAGCTTACACGAGAGTAAAAGAAGATGAAGTATTTAAGCTAGTTAATGCCACACGTGTCGTATTAAACATTGAGAGCTTGTTGCCATAGTGTTGATCCCATGGCAACCGTGGCAACAGAACCATCCACTTTCACATCGTGTCCAAAAAGCTTTTTCCACGTGGTGGCTTCTTCAGTATAATTCAGATTCTTCAGGTATAGGGTTATACAGTACACATAACACACAAAGACAGGGGGAAAGAAAGAAAAGAGATGTGTCAAACACGTGCAAACATACCCGAAAATACAATTCATCTCTGCCTCCTTTATACGAAACGGAGCATATTCATACTTGAAACCAATCCTCTCAAGTAGGTATTCTGAAGTCTTTGAACTATGCCAACTAATATTGTACCATTATTCAGCTTTGTAGAAAAACCAACATGTTTGCAACGGCAATAGTAACTTAAGAGGCTTTTGTCAATTAAATCAGTGAGAATAAGATCCTCGGGGTGAAAAAAAAAATTGCTAGAGGTGAGGAAAGGGAGTTAATTTCTTATCATTACGTCTGGTAAGTATAATTTTACTTAATGGTTTTTACACCGTCAACGGTTAATGATTTGTTATGACGTAATTTTCTTTTTTTTTCTTTTTTGTTTCTTGTCTATAAATAGTGTTTGAGGTAGAAAACAAAAGAAAGCAGAATCTTTGTGGTTTCGTTGCCAAAGTAACGTTTCCACTCAATCAAGGAATGTTTTCACGCTATCAATAATCTGTCTCTTTGTGTTAAGGTCTGTAGAAGAAAAGTATAACATGTATGGTCTGATAGAAATATTACCAAAATCAGAGTAGAGATCTCTTTAGTTTGTTAGATGTAAAATGGACTTTAAAATGCATATGATGAACACAGTGCATTTTACGTACCCAGCAGTGAGGCAACTATCCAGTCTGACAGCCACAACAATAGAACGTAATCCAAACTTTGCGAAATTGTCTGAACTGCTGTGGAAGAAACAATGGGGTAAAATACTTGACATTTCTTCTGAAATATATGAATTAAATATTATAGACTAATCAAAATACACTTTGACCTGGGCAAAATTGCAATCCAAATGATTCTTTTTGCATTATACTTTAAAAAGTGTGTATTTTAACATTCTCAAAATCCCCATCGATCAGAACTCAGGAAATCAGTCAAAATCCAAGATGACGGCTGAATGTACCGATTTTCCGTAACTATGATCTGTTTATACCAATACTGACTCCAATTTATCTAATATTCTTGTTTGCATCATTCCCTACGAAGCGTGCTTTTAAACATACTCAAAATATCCAATAATTGCTCTCCAGAAAATCAGTCAAAATCCAAGATGGAAGCTAAATGATTCATATTTTTACCTAATTTACAGCAAAAATATGCCTTTATGAAAATTTGGACGCTGTTTTTCCTTTTTAGAGATACTTGATTTACCAAATGTTGAAACTAACACATTTTCTCCGTCCCAATAAATATAAAATTACTGTACTCATAATATTAAGATTTATTAATGTTATATTAATTGGAATGATTTTTCATTCCGTATAAGATTTACAGAGATTACGAGGAAAAAAATTATTACAATTAATTTTATTTATCATTTAGTCAAGCAGTTTACTTTTCGTGTGCACTTAAAATGTACACTGACTTTGACTTCATCAACTTGTTTCAGATGATAATAGACTACTGGTCACATGACTCGTTTGTTGAACGCCTGGTCGCCATATTGGATTCAAAATGGCGGAAGCGTTCATTCTTTAACAGCAAGTTACCAGGCTATTTTTCAACCGATTTGGACGTTCTTTTTTTTAAATGAAAGGTCGTAAATAGATCTAAAAGTTTGGTGCTTATGCTTTTTGTGCCTAATGTAGCCAATTTTATTATATTTGCAAAGATTAAAAAAAAAAATCAGCCTGATCTTTGAATGAGTTACAAAATGAATTTAGAAACGCAATACAAAAGTTAATGAGAATTTTAGGACCTTCTTAAAGTATGTATAACCAGCCCACATAAAATGTTAAGGCAATAGTTTGTAAATTAAAAAATAAAGTATAATTTACCACAACTCATTCAGCGCTACTGCAGAATTCGTTCTGAAGAATTTTTTCTTCTTCTTCTTCTTCTTATATATATATATATATATATATATATATATATATATATATTTTAACTACAGCTGGATATTCTTTTTTAAAGAATTTTACGCTAAACGAACCAGTTTCTTAATATAATGAAAAACCAATTTTTGTGAGGATATTTAGGGAATGCTTGGATTTGGTTTTCAAGCTGCTTGAGGTCAGATATAAAATACTGTACTAGACCACTCAGATAATCGTTCTTTACAGCATCGCGTGATGGATTACCCGATATCTTTCGTTAGAACTTTTTGAGGTTCATTTCTTGGAATGTGTTTCTTTGTAAAATCTACATGGGTTCCGCGGAAGAGACAATCACCTTTTTGATTATAAGGCTAGATAATCGACAGTAAACCTTTCTCGACAATCTGTGTGAACTCTAGAACCTCCAACTGACACAAAATCTCTTCCTCTGCTCTGACTGAATTTGTTGACAGCATTTGCACCTTTGACTTGCAGCAATACTCTGTCGGTTCCTTTCAGCTGATACACACTGTAGCTAAATTCTTCGTCTTGTTGCTACCTACAAACACAAAGATGGTTTAATACAAGGTAATCAAAAAGTAGTTGTCGTTTTTGACGTCGCGTGGGAAAACGTGATCACTGATACGAAAATAAAGAGTTTCAGGTGCTGGAAACATTTAACGGGGTGGGAGTGTAAACATTTAACGTGAAAATGACAAGCGCTTTGCGCATTCACAGCAGTCATAACCTGAGCAATGGCGAAGACAAATGGAGATGTCGGAGCACCTTGTTTCTCGGGACCTCAATTCACCCACATTCTATCGGGTGCGAACCATAGATTTCTGCGAATTTACTGTACTTTTTATCAGTAAAAAAAAAACCTGGTCAGATGCCAGTGATTGCCCGGTAGATGACAGTGATTACGTTTATCATCTGTAACCCTACGGAAAGTCGTCTTATTCGCGCTTATTTCTATCCACATTTACTCCACAGAATGTCTGAGAATCCCCTACTTCCTTTGGGCCATCCCTTGCGCATCCATTACATAATTTTCGAATATGCAGTTTGGATAGAGCAGGTCTTTGAGAATGCCTCAGCTCTATTCTTAATGGTATTGGAACTAGCAAGCTTTAGAGCTCATTTTCACACACTTTCGGAACCCTATAGCGCTGAAACGCAGCTACCATATCATATCAGGATTTTCGTGAGGTAGTTATGTCGGTGTTGATTTACAACACACTGTGTATATATATAGTGCATTACCTCGCGCAAATATCGCACACAGCCTTCGCCAATATGGCATGATTACGGACAAAGTAACAGAGCAACGGTAACGTGAAACCGCTAGATATATCAGACCTGATTTAACCCAGGCCCGCCATCAAAATCTTTTGAAGGGTAACTGGTCCTGATAGTTGAGGGTTCATTTGCTTGATTTGATCACCGTATTATTCAAAACTGATCAACAAGCATGACATTATTATTTCCAGAAATTTAAGAAAGCTAAAGTTTTGAATAATCTATATATTTCTCTATTTAAATCGAGACAACCAGACCAGTATCGTTTTTCGATACTAGCCTACAGTTTCAGTACTAGCCTACATGTGATTTGACTCAACCTATTTCTTATAGTTTGATCATTGGAGCATCGAAGCCCGCATCCTTGGAATTCAATCAGCACTTCTGTGTGGGAAGATTGTGATATTTGGGCTGATATGTGTAGCATGCTCAGTGGAAATTACTTGTGTAGCTTCTCTAGCTAAAAGGACTTCGTGTCTAGAGAATAATTCTGGAACCCAAGAAGCATTTTTTAAGCTTAGCTGCTTCTAAGCACGATATTTTGGATTCTGCATTGTGGTGTTTGTCCGTCTGTCTCTCACAAGCCAAATATTATATAGATATTAATAGATGAATTTTTTTCTGCTGCATCTTTATTACTTGGTTTTTTCATTTCTTTACGAATTGAATCAATGTCTGTTTCTGCTATTGGTGGATTTATTTCCTTTTACCCAGAATTTTTTGTAGAAAATATAAAAAGATGATTTTTTTCTCGTGTGTGAAACTTTTGGAAATATCCTTGATGTTTTCAAAAAATACATTTTATTACAGTATGTTGCTGTCACTTTTTGATAACTATAGGAAGTTATAAATCTGCTATCTTTTCTGTCATCTTTTTTTTAGCGTTTTGCCTAAGCAGTAGGTTCTTTCAGGCCGATTTATTTTTATCCATTTTTCTATTTCTCCTAGCCACGATTGGACTAAAACTAACTAACTAACCCTATGGCTTATGGAACTCGCAAGTTCATCAAAGCAGAAACAAATGTTCGCCATTGGATTCTATCCTGTGCAATATCAAGCCAGTATTCATCACGAACACCTACTTCTCGAAGATATCTTCTAATGTTGTTCTCCCAACGATGTCTAGGTCTTCCCAATGGCCTCCTTCCATCCAGCCTTCCAACCAGGATAGAATATAATCTTCGTTTCTCCCCCATCAAAGCTTCATGGCCTGCCCACCTTAGTCGTCGCGATTTCATTATTTTTACATCTGGTGAATCGTACAGTCAGTGGAGTTCTTCATTATGCAGTCTCCTCCACTCTCCAATCATCTCGTCCCTTTTCGGCCCGTATATATTTCTCAAAACCTTATTTTCAAACACACGTAATTTATGTTCATCTGCTAGGGTCGTACTCCAACTTTCGCAACCGTAAAGTATTAAGGGCAGAATCACCGTTCTGTATATTTTCAATTTCAACTTCCTTGATAATAATCGCGATGTTAGAAGTATTTGGACTGAATAGAAACATGCGTTGCTCGATACTAAGCGACTTTTTTATTTCTTCCGTGACCTCATTCTTGCTTGTTACGTATGCTCCCAAGTATTTAAAATCGTTGACTTTCTCTATGACCTCATCCCTAATTCTTGTTTTTATTTCCTTCATTTAATGTGTTTCGGCTTGTTATCCTGTATTTTGTTTAATCTATGTTTACCTGTAGACATATCTCATCGCACGCTTCTACTAAGACATCGGTGTTGCTTTGTAGTGCATCTATATCGTCCCCTATTAAATCTACATCATCCGCGTATACAAACAGTTGATTCAAACCATTCAATGATAGTCCCTTTTTGTCCCCTTTAATTTTTAAAATCGCATATTCTAACGCGAAGTTAAACAGTAGTGGTGACAAGGCATCGCCTTGTTTCAATCCGTTGCGAATCTTGAAACTATCTGACATATTATTACCTATCCGTACTCTGCTTATGGGGTCGCTGAGACACATCTTCACTAGTTGGACCAATTTTTTCGGTATTCCAAATCGTATCAGGATACTGTATAACTTTTCCCTTTTGATAGAATCATATGCTTTCTTAAAATCAATGAATAGCTGATGAACCGTCCCACTGTATTCTCATTTCTTCTCAAACATTGGTCTCAAGGCAAAAATCTGGTCCAACGTGGATCGATTTCTTCTAAATCCACATTGGTGATCTCCAATTATTTCATCTACGTATACACTTAGGCGTGCTAGCATAATATTACTTAATACCTTGTAACAGGTTGGAAGTAACGAGATTCCGCGGTAATTATTGCATTCCGACTTATCGCCTTTTTTGTAAATCGGAACTATTATGGAGGTTTTCCATTCCTTTGGGAGCTCCTCCTTTCTCCATATAGCACTTATCAATTTATGTAGTTTCTTGATTAGTGCCGTTCCTGCCGCTTTAATTAATTCCGCTGGAATATTGTCTATTCCTGGTGATTTGAAGTTTTTTAATTTCTTTACCGAAATTACAATCTCGATCTCGCTAGGTTCGGGAATCCACGGTTCTGTGGTATGGATTTAAGATTCCTCTGTTTTTTCCCCGTTGTGTACATTGAGAAGTTTGTCGAAATAACTTTTCCACACATCGACAATTTTAGTTGGATCCGCCTAAAGATCTCCACGTTCGTTTCTAATCATTCCTAACCTCGGCTGGTAAACTTTTCTTAACGAGTTTACCCCTTTGTATAGATCTCGTATGTTATTTGTCTTCCCGTTTTCCTCAATCTCCTGAATCTTCTGCGTCAGATATTCTCGCTTTTTGCTTCTGACCCTGAGTGTAGCGTTTCGTTTCGCGTTACTGTAGTGGTTGGTATTTGCTTCGTTTTTATTACTAAGCCACCGCTGCCTGGCTTGCTTTCCTATCTGATGAAGCTTAAGGCATTCTTCATCAAACCGAGATTTGTTTTTCTGTTGTTTCTTCTCACCTACACGTTCCTTCGCTGCGCTCTTAATTGTTTCACGAATTGCCTCCCACATCTTACTTACACATCAATTTAATTATTAATATCATCATTATTATTACTCGAGTCGGCGAGGATTTCGAACCTATTTAAGATCATTATTACGGAAAATTGGTAAATTCAGCCGCCATCTTAGATTTTGACCGATTTCCCGGGTTCCGATCAATGGAAATTTTGAGTATGTTAAAATACACACTTTTTAGATTATAATGAAAAAAAAAAGTGTTTTAATTTTGCCCAGGTTGAGGCTATTTTTGCACTAAAATGACTGGACTATTATTGGCTTATGACTATTTAACAGATGTGTATCTTACTGTAGATAATTTCTACCGAACTTAGTTAGAAGTGAGAACAAAGTACTTTTGATGTCAGACTGATATGGAAGGACAAGGACATCTTAAACGCACCTTACGCCTGTTTCCGTTTTTGAATTCTGATTATCCTATGTAGACAAACACAACAAATGAAACTAATTTTGTTGGCTAATATTTTAGAATTTTCACATGCAAGAAAACATTGCACGTTATGTTTTTTTCTTCTTAAATATCTACCTGATGAGATTTTCTCTCTTTGACTTTCAGTCTGCTTACGTTAATCAATAGTCTCTCCACAATTCAACAGAAAAGTTTTCCCATTCAACAGCTAGACATTTGGACGTTGTCCAAGCGGTCAGATTGAGTAGAAGCAAAATTCAAAGTAAGAAACACACTGAGTAACAGAGAGAGACAGAGAGAGAGAGAGAGAGAGAGTATGAGAGAAAATAAATGAATGAGAACGAAAACTAGAGAAAGGCAAGAAAAAGAGAAAAATTCTTTCGAATTGATTAGTCTTCCAACATCACTTTCCATTAATTTAAATTTAGCTTTATCCATGTTTAAAAAGTTTGGAAGATTGTAAATTAAACGATTTTTCTTCTTCTTAGAATTTAGATTCTTGCAGCTCATCTTTAAGCTATCATAGTAGAACTGATCTATCTAACGAGTATTGAAAGTGGTAATCCAGAATCTGTCTTTCGTCAAATTTCATGTGTTGTGCTTAATTGCTATCTCTCACTTGATCATTTCTAACTCAAGATTGTTGATACACTGTATAATGAAAACTAGGATAAATTTTGGAGTTTGCCACCTTATACTAGTCCAGAAAGTTTGGTTTAGATCTGAGTAAAGAGTAGTCGTAGCTCAGTTGGTAGAGTGTTGGCTTCGAGTTCTGGAGGTCTGGGTTTGATATCAACAAACGATTCCTGACTGAGGTTTTCCCACAATTTTTCGTCAGCCACAACAGGCGAGTACCGGATGGTACCTTCAATTTAGGCCCTGACGGAATCTTTACCGTATCCTTCATTTACCCTGTCTCGGCCTGAAGTCCACAAAAGAAATGATTTACTTACTTGCTTACTCCATGGCTTACGGGATTCGCAAGTTCATCACCGCAGTAAAAATCGTTCTCCATAGGATTCTATTCTGGGCAATATCAAGCCAGTTTTCATCACAAACAACTATTTCTCGGAGATACCTTCTAATATTGTCCTCCCAACGTCGTATCGGTCTTTCCAATGGTCTCCTTCCATCCGGCCTTCCAACCAGGATAAAATATAATCTTCGTTTTTCTCCTATCCGAGCTACATGGCCTGCCCACCTTAGTCGTCACGATTTCATTATTCTTACAACATCGGGGGAGTCGTAAAGTCCGTGAAGTTCTTCATTATGCAGTCTCCTCCATTCTCCAGTTATTTCATCCCATTTCGGCCCGTATATCTTTCTCAAGCCCTTATTTTCAAACACTCGTAACTTATGGTCATCTGCTAGAGTCGTACTCCAACTTTCGCAACTGTAAAGTATTACCGGTACAATAACCATTCTGTGTATTTTCAATTTCAACTTTCTTGATGTTGGGAGTTTCTGGACTGAGTAGAAACATGCGTTGCCCGATGCTAAGCGACTTTTTATTTCTTCCGTTGCCTACTTTTTGCTTGTTACATATGCCTAAGTATTTAAATTTGTTTACTTTCTCTATCTTCTCATTGTTAATTATGTATCTATTCCCGTTATTACCTGCGTTTCGGCTTGTTATCATGTGTTTTGTTTTCTCTATATTTACCTGTAGATCTATCTCGTCGCAAGCTTTACTAAGACCTCGGTCTTATTTTGTAGTGCCACTATATCTTTCCCTACTAAATCCCCATCATCCGCGTACACGAACAGTTGATTCAAGCCACTCAACATTTTTGTCCTCTTTTATTTTCAAATTCTAAAGCTAAAGTTCAAGTAGTGGAGACAAAGTATCACATTGTTTCAAACCGTTGCGAAACTTGAAACGATCTGGTATATTATTACCTATCCGTACTCTGCTTATGGGGATCGCTGAGACACAACCTTACTAGTTGAACCAGTTTTTTTTTTCGGAATTCCAAATAGTACCAGGATACTATATAACTTTTTCCTTTTGATAGAATCATAAGCATTCTTAAAATCAATGAATAGCTGGTGAGCAGTCCCATTGTATTCCCATTTCTTCTCCAAAATTTGTCTCAAGCCGAAAATCTTTGTCCAAAGTGGATCTATTTCTTTTAAATCCACATTGGTGATCTACGTGTACGCTTAGACGAGTTAGCAGTATATTACTCAATACTTTGTAACAAGTTGGGAGTAACGAAATTACGCGGTAATTATTACAGTCAGATTTATCACTTTTTTTAAATATAAATCGGAACTTTTATTGAGGTTTTCCATTCCTTTGGAAGGTCCTCCTTTCTCCATACAGCATCGATCAATCAATTTATGTTGTTCCTTGATTAGTGCCGCTCCTTTCGCTTTAATTAATTCGGCTGTAATATTATCTATTCCTGCCGATTTGAAAATTTTTAATTTCCTTATCGACATTTCGAAAGCGTTGTAGCTAGGTTCGGGTATCTACAGTTCTACGGCATAAATTTTAATTTCCTCTGTTTGTTCTTCGTTGTGTACATTAAGAAGTTTGTCGAAATATTTTTTCCATACATCGATAATTTTAGTCGGATTCGCCTGAGATCTTCGCGTTCAACTCTAATAATCCTCAATCACGGCTGGTAACCTTTCCTTAACGAGTTTACGCCTTTGTACAGATCTCGTACGTTATTTGTCTTCCCGTTTTACTCTATCTCCTGAATCTTCTGCTTCAGATATTCTCGCTTTTTGTTTCTGAACCCGCGTGCTGCGTTGCGTTTCTCGTTACTATAGTGGTTGGCTTCTGCTTCGCTTTTATTACTTAGCCATCGTTGCCTTGCTTGTTTCCGTTCCTCATGAAGCTTAAGGGATTTGTCATCAAGCCAATGCTTTTTTTCTGCTGTTTCTTCTCACCTAATGTTTCTTTACTGCTCCCTTCACTGTATCACGAATTACCTCCCATATCTTACTTACATCAATTTCATTATTCATTTTCATCTTTATTACTACCAGAGTCGGCTAAGATTTCGAACCTATTTGAGATTTCAAATTGGTAGTCTGCTTTTACGCTTGGATTATCTAATCGTTCAACTTCGAATTTAAGTCGTCTTGATCGTTTGCTTCCTCTGTTCACGATGCATAACTTTTCCCTCACTTTTTTGATCAGTCAACTGATTGTCAGTGTCTCCTTCCGCTCCTCTGTAAGATTTAACATCCATTATATTGGCGTGTCTTTTTCTACCTACTAATACAATTATGTGATCGATCTGGTAGAGCGTTTTGCCATTCGGAGATACCCATGTGTATTTGTGTATGGCTTTGTGCTGGCAGTATGTGCTCTTTACTAGTAGGTTTTTCGAGATCGCGAAATTTATCAGTCTTTCTCCATTGTTGTTGGTGATTTTGTGAAGGCTGTATTTGCCTATAGTAGGTCTATATTTTTCCTCCCTCTAGCGTTGAAATCACCCAACACAATTTTCGTATTATATTTCTGTATCGGTCAAACAACCTTTCTTTCTAGCTCCTCGTAAAATGTATATTTGTCGTTATCATTAGTCTGCTCGGTCGGAGCATAGACATTTATTAAAACCGTGTGGCCCCATCGGGTACGTATCGTAACGTACGATAGTCTTACGTTGACAAACTCTATATTCTGTACCGTCGGAAGGATTCTGTTTTTAATGATGAATCCTGTTTCGAAATTATGAGACTGTGTTCCCCCCATAGTAGAAAGTGTATTTGCCCTGTTGAATGCTGACTTGACCCGCCCACCGGATTTTCTGTATCGCTAATATGTCCAGCTCGTACTTCTCGGTCTCGCGTATACGTAGTACTCTGTGAAACACAAAACGTTTATACCAGGTAAGCAACACACACTGTCAACTTAAGGATTTCTAATCACTCGTATCCACTTTACTGATAGAGTTCCATCATATAGTTTTACAATGTATCGTTTAGAATGTATCAAGAAATATTAATTTTATTTACCATTATGTGAAAGACTTCAAATTGTACCCACTGTATCTCGAGAGTGATGCGGATTTCCGCCCAAATGTAAAACAATAATTTTCTTCTCTGATTAGTGGCAAAATATTCTGACTATTTACTGTTACTTTTGGTAACACCGTGTACACGCAATATGTGTGTAAATAACAGTACCACATATCCCGATGTTATAGGTCGTCCCTACTTCCCCCGAAACTGCCTCTTGTCCCACAATGCTTAATTTTTGTTACGAATTTGTTTTAGTGCCCTAACTAGTGAGGAGTTTTATATTGTTATTTTTGTCATTCTCAGTGAAGAGTAGTCAATGGAACTATCTCAAACTCGATCTACTTACCGACGTTTGCAATTAGGCCAGTTTTGTCCTTTTTTTTTTTTAGAATCTGCTGTAAACAAGAAACGATCAATACCTTCTTATTTAACTTCTACAAAAAACATATTGACTATACGAGATGAAAGTTCAGGGTCGTTTGTTTTCAATATTACCATATATTTAATCAATAATGAAGAATTAGTTATACGCTCAAAGCCTTTGACTTGCTGGAAAGAAATATAAAGACGTATTTAGGGAGGGGTCCGGACGCCACCCGAAATTCAGAGTTATATGCAGAAATAATATATTTAGACGTAATGATATATATTTAATATTCACTTCATACCCAGACATGCCTTGACCCCCTCTCCGGTCCGAAACCACGTGGACTCCTCCCGAAACCAATTTTTAGATACAAATATAAATTTCATACTTACCATAAAAGTGAAATGTTTTAATCAGGTTTATTAGGTGATCGGAGTACCAGTAAGAGTACCAATTCAAACTGCAACTTAAATTTAATAAAGAAAGAGAACTCTGTTTCAAAGATAAATAATTCGAACTCGTATTGTAATTTATACCTAGATACTTTTGTCAGCAGGAGTTCGTGTGACATCAGGTAACCCCTGTCAAGATTGTAAGTTTACTGCCTTTGATATCTGAAACTGGTGCTTTTTTGTTACAACTGTTCCCGATTTCTGACTTGTTTAAGGTTAATGTAAAGCAACGATCCCCAACAAAAGATGGCAGCACTACCTACGTATATGTCTAATGTATTTTTATTGTTGCACGAAATTTCAATGCTCTCCAACAAATTCAAACCTAGAGAGTTCTAACTTTCAGGGAAGAAAGTTCATAGCAAATTCAAGAGTTCGATCAATGTCGATTTTTAATTTTATTTCTTGTTCATTGTTGAAAGAGCTTCATTGTTATAGGTTTAATATTCAAAACAACAATCAATTGACGGTGGTAATCTTCTTCTCTTTCAAGTGTTGGAAAGTAAGCAATACGAGAGTAAACACGCTTAACATGTAAGTCATTTTAAACTTATATTCAGAAGAGGAAGTTTAAGTTTGTTATAACTCTTCACAAATGTTTTTTTTTAAATAATGACGTGCATAGTTTACATATGGCATTATACTAATTGACTATTAAAGTTTGTGTGTTAAAGTGATTAAAGCTCGGAAAAGCCGGTAGACCTTCTTGAGTTTGAGATGGAGAACAGCAATATTAATGAACCATTACGGATAACAAAATCAAGCTATATACATAAGTCTGAGGAACAATGCAGGATTCATGTAAACACAATTAGGTTGTACACACAGAAACGAACAGTTTACAAGAAGATATAAAAAAAATTGTAAACAGGAGGGAAACAAGAAAATGAAATAGCAGAGGAGCCATTTCATGTCAAATCATCCAGTGCACCAGGGAAATGTAAAATGTTTTTGATATAGCTGAAATTTGGTGTGTGGATTTTGCTAATCATATAATGGGAAAATCTGAATTATTACTGCAATATGTTAAGTAGTTTATAAATAATAGTGGTTTGAATGTTCGGTCGATGCACCTGGTTGAACTATTATGCTACAGAAAATCTGTACAGCACCAAAAGAAAAGGCGGCAAGACCTTCGAATTTTCCACAGTACTTCGGCTTAGCATGAGGCATTCATATATACTTTTATGGAAGAGTATCTTTTGTATTATCTGCAGTGAAAAATGGTGAAGTTATGTTACTTTTTTCACACTTTTTCCGTATATAGATAACTTCAAAAAAGGCAAAAGTGAAAGAACGAAAGTTATCACTAACATGACATATACATTTTTGGAAAGAAGATGAAAAGTACTACAAACAAAAAAATCTCTAGGAAGGTCTTTTACATCCTTTAAAACTAATGAGCATTTTGCATATGTATCCAACAAGTGTATAAAATCTACATGCTAGCAATAAAGGTCTATGACACAGGGTAGTTCAAAAGTTCCAGTACAGCCTGGTAGCTCAAAAACCAAGAAGAAAATAAAACATCGTAGTACATAAATGTGGAATGGTAGGTAGGGCCTACATTTTGGAGTACATGATGAACGTAGTCCCCCATCTTGAAATCCACCATATTATATGGAGATCAAATTTTATATGGTTGAGTGGTTTAGCGATGATATCGATAGTGCTCCAACTAGCTGAATCACTGGTCTACGCAAATATGATAAATAAATTTGCATCACTGTTAAAAATGTTCTACTATTATTCAGGTTGACAATCTGAAACTCAATAATAGTCGCAATGTGAACCTGCGTAATGGTAAAGAAAAAAGCCATAGAGTTATTATTATTATTAATTTTATTATTAGTAAGAAAAGAGAAAGGCAATGCATTTACTTTTCTACTTTTTAAACAAACAAGTATTAAGTAGTTATAAGAAAGCAATTACATTACTGATTAGTGTGTTGGGGGATTAGAGGGGCGGCATCTGAAAATACTACCTTAACTAACTCTATGGGTTATGGAACTCGCAAGTTCATCGCCGCAGTAATAAAAGTTCGCCATTGGATTCTATCCTGGGCAATATTAGTCAGTTTTCATCACGAACACCTACTTCTCAAAGATCTCTTCTAATATTGTCCTCCCAACGACGTCTCGGTCTTCCCAATGGTCTTCTTCCATCCGGCCTTCCAAACAGGATAGAATATAATCTTCGTTTTTCCCCCATCCGAGCTACATGGCCTGCCCACTTTAGTCGTCGCGATTTCATTATTTTCACAACATCAGGTGAATCGTACAGTCCGTGGAGTTCTTCATTATGCAGTCTCCTCCATTCTCCAGTCATCTCGTCCCGTTTCGACCCGTATATGTTTCTCAAAACCTTATTTTCAAACACACGTAATTTATGTTCATCTGCTAGGATCGTACTCCAACTTTCGGATCTGTAAAGTATTACCGGCTGAATAACCGTTCTGTATATTTTCAATTTCAATTTCCTTGATATTAATTGCGATATTAGAAGTTTTTGGACTGAATAGGAACATGCGTTCTCCGATAATAAACGACTTTTTATTTCTTCCGTGACCTCATTCTTGCTTGTTACGTATGCTTCCAAGTATTTAAATTTGTTTACTTTCTCTATGACCTCATCCCTAATTCTTATGTTTTTATTTCCTTCATTGCCTGTGTTTCGGCTTGTTATCATGTATTTTGTTTTATCTAATGTGTACCTGTAGACCTATCTCATCGCACGTTTCTACTAAGACATCAGTGTTGCTTTGCAGTGCATCTATATCGACCCCTATTAAATCTACATCATCCGCGTATACGAACAGTTGATTGAAAGCATTCAATGATAGTCCTTTTTTTTCCTTCAATTTTTAAAATCGCATATTCTAACGCAAAATTAAACAGTAGTGGTGACAAGGCATCGCCTTGTTTGAATCCGTTGCGAATCTTGAAACTATCCGACATATTATTATTACCTATCCGTACTCTGATTATGAGGTAGTTGAACTATTTTTTTCGGAATTCCAAATCGTATCAGGATACTGTATAACTTTTCCCTTTTGATAGAATCATATGCTTTCTTAAAATCAATGAATTGCTGGTGAACCGTCCCACTGTATTCTCCAAGATTTGTCTCAAGGAGAAAATCTGGTTCAACGTGGATCTATTTATTCTAAATCCACATTGATGATCTCCAGTTATTTCATCTACGTATACACTTAGGCGTTTCAACAGAATATTACTTAATACCTTGTAACAAGTTGGAAGTAACGAGATTCCTCGGTAATTATTACAGTCCGATTTATCGCCTTTTTTGTTTAATCGAAACTATTATTGAGGTTTTCCATTTCTTTGGGAGCTCCTCCTTTCTCCATATAACACTTATCAGTTTATGTGATAATACTACCCAAAACAGCAAAATAGCTGGGTCCGGCCCTGGGCAAACTGTAAAATCATCCTCAAATGTCATTAATATTTTTGATGCCTTTTTGCTCTACAAAAACCTTGTTAAATCTTTCAGTTTGAGTTTAATGTACCAATTGAAAAGATTACATTTTATTATAACAAAGGAACACGGAATATTCGTTTTCTTTTTGTTCCTTGTTTTCTTGTCCGCTGCACATATCATCAAATAGCTTGAGCTGGTTTCCTTTCCAGTATATGAAGCAAGTATTTTCTTATTCATTATCTTAATTTTCTCTTTCATATGCGATGTTTCATCGTTAAACAACGTTTGGCTAACTCTTGTGACTTTATAGTGCTTCTGCTTTTCTTGAGAACAAAGTTTCCTCCAAACACTTCCGAGAATTTGTAGTTTGCTTCGACATTCTCCGGGATTTCAAAGATCTTACTTATTCTTTTCTGACCATTTTATCTTCTTTTTCTTCTGGCAAAAAGCACCAATAGGTCTTATTCTACCTATTCGTGTTCCGTTGATTATCTTAATGTGCGTAGACTGCAAAATAGCGGGTTCGAACCCCGCTTGAGGTATGTATGTTTGTGTATCTTAATAATCAAAGTTGCAAAGATAGTCATGAACGTCTAAGTTCCAAAAATGGTCCATACAAAACAAATGGTTATTTTTTAATATATGGGTAGGGCTGCATACACACACACACACACGTATATTTTCGGGAAGGGAGTAAGCCATAGTGCTGTTACCGCCCATAAAATTTATTTTATCTTTACACACACGTGTATCTTTTATCTTTATCTTTGCATAAGGCGTGGTGGCAATAACCAAAAATAAAATTCTTGCCGTTGTCCAAATGATATCAAGCAAAAATTCTATCTCAAATGATATCGCAGCATTATATATCAAAAGTTTGCTGAAATTGTGATTTACTTACTAAGATTTCTCCTATTCTCTAACCCCCCCGCGCGCTTCTTGTACACTTTTTCTGCTTATGTTATTAAAGAGTGATCATCGTCCAAAATCTGAGACTTCTATGATAGATATATTTATGGTAAAAATTATTTCTCTACTGTAATACATTAGCAGGCAACAGATGAAGACAAAAGCCAGGGACGTATGTAGAGGGTTGGCCGTTCGGGTGCATCCGCACCCCTCCAAAAGTGAGAGTTTTATGGAGAATTAGTTTAACTTCAAGCATAATTATCTACATTTAATATATATCTCATGCCCAGACAAACCTGGCGTCCCCCCGGAAATCCATGGACCCCTCCCAAAACCAACTTATGGGTAAAACGATACCGTAACATCTACCTGCGAACCCCTTCTCAACTAAATTTTTCGAAGATCAATTATATCCATTAATTTTAGAGTTATATTAAGTTCTCCGGGGCCAAGGATGAATTACGATTTTTCCACCAAAAACAAGGAGAAAACTGACTTTTCTGTAATATTATTGATCCGAGCAAAAACACCAGAGGTATAAAAAGTTCAGCCAAGTTTTTCAGTCCTAAAAAGTGCTGAAATGAAGAACGGATGAGCCAAGTTTCTTGGCGACAGCATCTAAGAGGAACATTGGAACTTGGCGCGAGGTGGCAAGGTTCATAATGTTCGACTTCGAGCCTTAGGTTGGTGGTGGTGTGCGTGGTATGTTTTAGGGCCACCACCAGCCTTATGGTTTGAAGATCATGAACCTTGACACCTCGCGCCAAGTTCCAGTGTTCCTCTTACGTGCTATCGCCAAGGAACTTGACTCATCCGTCCTCCATTTCAGCACTTTTAGAGCTGAAGAACTTGGCTGAACTTTTTGCACCTCTGGTGTTTTTGCTCGGATTTCACAGCGTTTTGTAAGTGTATAATGAATATACTTGCGACGCTGGGGGCGCTGCCTCCAGTATCCCGTGGCGGGCTGCAATCAAAACTTGTGGAGATTTGGGGGATGCACTCCCTTTATCGTAACCAGACTCTCTGGGGAACTGCGCCTCCATGGTGCAGATCCTCCCCATACCCTGGGTGGTTTGCCCCATTTATTGCAACCTATTCGTGATGATACCAAATTTAGTTCCTCTAGATTTAGTGGTTTGGAAAATCTGTTTTTGGCGGTCATTTTGAATTAAAGATGGAGACACTTTTAACATTATCTTATATTGTCGGGACCTAATCGTGATGGTACACCTTCGTACCAAATTGCATTTCTCTATCTCGAACGGTGTGAAAATGGTTTTTGGGCTCCCATTTTGAATCCAAGATAGCGACTTTTTCAAAGTGTTGTAATATTTTCCTAAACTACTCTTGAAAATATACGTTTATGCCAAATGTCGTATCTCTAGGTCGAACGATGTGGAAAATTGATTATGAGGTACGCCATTTTGGCTCTAAGATTGTCTTTGGAGACATTTTGTAATATTTTCCTAACCTACTAATGATATGTACCGTCATACTATATTTCGGTTTTCTAGCTCGAGCCGTTTAGGCTGTGTATTCTATAGAAATTTCATTTTGGAGCCATTTTGGATCCAAGGCGACAACTTTTTCAAGATTTTGTAATATTTCCTTAACCTACTAAAGATGATGTACCTTCATACCAAATTTCGGTTTTCTAGCTCCAGGCATTTAGGCTGTGTATTCTTTGAAATTTTACGTTTGGTGGCCATTTTGATTACAAGATGGCGAGTTTACAAAATGATGATTTTTTTCCTTTACCTATTTATCATACTCCACCTTTATGCCAAAATTCATTTTTCTAGCTTATCCCGCACACCCTAAACAATATGAGTTTGTGAATGTGTGTATGAATCAGTAAGCCTAAAATACGCAATTTCAGGGGTCCACAACTCGAATATGCTTCAAACTACGAATATGAAATTTTTCACACCTGCACATATTTTCCATATCTCCTTAGCTTTGAAAGCTCATCTTCCTATCTTTAACATCTTTTTTCTTAAGGGACCTCGAAATCGCCGATTTCGCCAAAATACACTCTTGTTCTGTATAACATGCTTCTGGCAGTGCTGACGTTTTGCGACGCGCAAAACTTTGTGGGACACGCAGGAACACTGGAAGATGACGCGAGGTGGCAAGGTTCATGATGTTCGAACCTTAGGTTTTGTGGTGGTGGGCGTGATGTGTTTAGAGCCGCCACCAGCCTTATGGTTTGAAGATCATGTACCTTGCCACCTAGCGCCAACTTCCAGTGTTCCTCTTATATGCTGTCGCCGAGGAACTTGGCTTATCCATCTTCCATTTCACCACATTTTAGGGCTGAAGAAGTAGGCTGAACTTTTTGCACCTCTGGTGCTTTGCTCGGATTTCTCAGCTTTTTCTATGTGTATAATATCGTTGTCGAAACTGCAATACCCATATGTGGCTAACTATGAATTTTTCACGAAAGACAAAAAACCGGTTTCTGGACTAAAGTCTGGAATACAATTTAGGTACTGAAAGGCTGCTATATCTAAAAAAGTAGAAGTTGTTTCCACATGATTTTTCTACAGTATTCACAGTACACAGAACTATAAACTTGTACCAAAACATGAAAAGTTAAAAAAATCCACATAGGGGGTATTACAGTTCCGATGACGATATATGCATACTCGCTTTTCTGCGTACCTTTATTGTAACCAGACTCTCTGGGGGTTGGCCTCCATGGTGCAGAACTTCTCCATATCGCTAGGGGGCTTTGCTCCTGTAACCTACTCGTTATGGGACACCTTCAAACCAATGCCGGCCGGGTGGCCGTGCGGTCTGTGGCGGTATGCCAACGGTTGGAAGGTCGGGACATGGGTGTGGATTTTAATAGCTAAGGGGCGAATCGTGACGGGCCGAAGTCCAAAGTTACTAGACTGGTCCATATAAAACTAAAGTTTACCAAAGTTGTACCTTCAAACCAAATTTCATTTCTCTAGCTTCAGTGGTTTGGAAAATTGACTTTGGGCGGCGATTTTGGATTAAAGATGGCGAATTATTTAACGTTTTCTTATATTGTCGTGACCTAATCGTGATCGTACACCTTCATATCATATTTAATTTTTTTTTTGGCTCAAACGGTGTGGAAAATGGATTATGAGGACCGTCATTTTGGTTCCAAGATTGTGTCTTTCAAGACACATTGTAATATTTTCGTAGCCTGCTAACGATAATGTACCGTCATACTGTATTTCGTTTTTCTAGCTCCAGGCGTTTAGGCTGTATTCTATGGAAATTTCATTTTGGTGGCCATTTTGAATTTAAGATGGCGTCTTTGGAGACATTTTGTAATACTTTCCTAACCGAATAATAATGATGTACTGCCATATCAAATTTTGTTATTCTAGCTCCATCTGTTTAGGCTGTGTATTCTAGAGGAATTTCGTTTTGGCGGCTATTTTGGATCCAAGATGGCAACTTTTTCAAGATTTTGTAATATTGTCTTAACCTACAAGCGGTGATGTACCTCCATACCAAATTTCGGCTTTCTAGCTTCAACCGTTTAGACTGTGTATTCTTTGAAATTTTACGTTTGGCGGCCATTTCGAATAAAAGATGGCGACGTTTTCAAAATGGCGACGAATGATGGCGACTTATCATTCTCCACCTTTATGACAAATTTCGTGTTTGTAGCTTATTCCGAACACCCTAAACAATATGATTAGTGATTGAGGGAGTGAGTGAATGTCAGTCAGCCAAAAATATGCAATTTCAGGGGTCCACAACTCGAATCTGCTTCAAGCTACAAATATGAAATTTTGCACATCTGCACATATTTGCCATATCTCCTTAGCTTTGAAAGCTCATATTCCTATCTTTAACATCTTCTTTCTTACGGGGCCTTGAAACCGCCGATTTCGCCGAAAACTCTTGTTCCCGTATAACACATTCTTCTGGCCGTGCTGACGTTTTGTGACGCGGAGAACTTGACTGCGTACACTGCCGTGTATGTTGATATTTCAGAAGCGATGGCATTGCCATCTAGCTGACTTTGGATAATGAAGGCTCACACCACGCCATTGTGGCCATGGCACGAACTATCAATACTCTCCTCAATGAGGCGGAGAATTTAGAAGATGAATGGAACCTGTTGATTTATTCAATATCTCAATGATTTTTTTACATGTGATTGAGATTTGGGGATGCGGCGTTGGACCAACACTTCGTACGACCAACAGCCTCTCAAGCAGCAAGAACCGGCGTACGACCAACACCCCAGGGCAAAAATCTGTGTTGGTCGAACGCCGTGTTGGTCCAACGCCGGTACTTCGAAGTGTTGGTCTCATGCCGGTGTTGGTCCAACGCAGTGTTGGTTCTACGCAGGTGCTCAAAAAAATAATTTAAGATCATATTTTTTATTATATTTTTAGGTTTTATATATTTGGGGCGTTGTCAATTTTATTGTTGGTCCAACGTCGTGTTGGTTCAACGCCGTGTTGGTCAAACGCCGTGTTGGTCAAACGCCGTGTTGGTCCAACGCCGTGTTGGTTCAACGCCATGTTGGTCAAACGCCGTGTTGGTTCAACGCCGTGTTGGTCAAACGCCGTGTTGGTCCAACGCATGTAACCCTTGAAGCTAGAGTTTTTTTTATTACATAATTATTTCAATATTATCAAGATTTGTGTTTTACCGTGTTGGTCGTATGCCGGTTATTATTGTTGGTCGAACGCCGTGTTGGTTCAACGCCGTGTTGGTCCTACGCCGTGATGGTTTCGTGTTGGTCCAACGCCGTGTTGGTCCAACGCATGTAACCCATTGATTTCATAGCGGGCCTACAGAAATATCCATGTGCTCTGCGGTCCGCCTATTGAGAAGGTTCGCCATAGAGTTAGAGTGGTCTATAATTAATAAGTAACCATGAATGAAAGTCGAAGAAAAATATCGCTTTATTGGAGCAAAATGTCAATAAAATGATATTACCCCAAGAAAATGAAAAATAAAAATAACCTTACAAACAGAGTAATAATAATTTTTAATGCATTTTTGAAAGAAAATTTTTTTATTTTATATTCATTTGTTTATTTAATAACGAATCTATTTTAACTCTGACTTTTCTCTCTTTTTTTTTAACTTTTCATGAATGAATTCCACCTATTCAAAAATGCAGTTAAAAAACAAAAACAATATGCTTTTACTAAAGATACATTAAACTGCACTTCGAAGGTAAATTGTTTCTAATTTCTGTCTAAGAACAAGATTTTACGTAAAAATTGAGGTAAAATATTAAACACGTCATCAATTTAATTGAATCTGATGAGTTTGGTAAATTTGTGCCTGACGCTTTTAATCTATTTACTGTACGTTTTACCGCAAAACCTTGATAACACACTTTTAATAATTGTATCTGTAATTGTGAGTGGAAATTCTTTCCCGTTTATTTGCTGTGAAGTGGAAAATACTCAATTACTCTGTCAGTCTAGACTGTATGCTGTATTTTTTTAACAATTTTACATGTTCAAGGAATTGCACTCTTCTGAAATATGCGTATACCTATTGTTATTTGCAACCTCAAGGCTTGCCTCCATCGTAATTTGTGTGTCTGAGGTCTCTAGATACATACTTTTACCACCTGTATTATTTTCCACACTTGTTTTACATGCTAGGTCTATTGTTATTATCATTTATTTATTTTACGGATACAGATTGAATGTGACCTACGAACTAAACCTGTGATGAGTTGACAGATAACATCACTCGACAAAAACTTTTTCAGGGATAGGAATGGAGAAAGAACCAGTCAGGATCTTAGTCTAAATATTATCCCGATCTTTGCTTGGTGAAACTGGTGAAAATTCTGAGAAAATTGTTAGGATTTCATGCACCTTGCATCGTCAGTAGAGAACTAAAAACTGGAATGTTAATATTGGACCATGGAGGCTGGATTATTATGATTACTATTATTATTATTATTATTATTACTCACTTACCCTATGGCTTACGGAACTCGCAAGTTCATCGCCGCAGTAACAAACGTTCTCCATAGGATTCTATCCTCAGCAAGATCTAGCCAGTTTTCATCACAAACATCTACTTCTCAAAGATTCTTTCTAATAGTAACCTTCCAACATCGCCTTGGTCTTCCTAACGGCCTGTTTCCCTCCGACTTACCAACCACGATGGAATATAATCTTTGTTTCTTTCCCATCCGAGCTTTATGGTCTGCCCATCTTAGTCGTCGCGATTTCATTGTTTTTATAACATCGGGTGAGTCGTTAAGTCCTTGAAGTTCTTCAATATGTAGTCTCCTCCATTCAGCAGTCATCTTGCCCCGTCTCGGCCCGTAGATCTTTCTCAAGACCTTGTTTCAAACACTCGTAATTTATGTTCATGTGCTAGGGCCGTACTCCAACTTTCGCAACCGTGAAGTATTAAGGGTAGGATAACCGTTCTGTATATTTTCCATTTCAACTTTCTTGATATTAATCGCGAGGTTAGGAGTTTCTGGACTGAGTAGAAACATGCGTTGCCTGATGGTAAGCGACTTTTTATTTCTTCCGTGACATCGTTTTTGCTTCTTACATAGCTCCCAAGTATTTAAATTTATTTACTTTCTCAATTTTCTCATTTCTAATTGTTATGTATCTATTTCCTTCTTTCCCAGTGTTTCGGTTTATTATCATGTATTTTGTTATCTCTATGTTTACCTGTTGACCTATCTCATCGCACGCTTTTACTAAGACATCGGTGTTACATTTTAATGCCTCTATAGCTTCTTCTATTAAGTCTACATAATCCGCGTATAGGAAGAGTTGATTCAAACCATTGTTACCGTTCCTAAGACATCGACCCTTCTCGCTCGCCCATGTCACCTTACACAGCCGAGGCCAAGTCAGAGATGATATAAACGAACGAGTTTACCTTACACACTAAGAACTGAGAAGAAGGAGTGGGCGGCCGGAACAGATTAATTTGACTGGTTTCAAGAATCGATGAAGCAATTTTAAACCACCCGTTACCAATACAACACTTCCACATCGATGCGTGTAGGGCTCACAGTAGGCTCGTTGGTATTTCTTAACTAAATTATAATTGCGAACATCAACATATACTCCTACTCGTTGTCGAAAGGTGGTGGACTGAGGAAAATCCGTATTTAAAGTTTGTTATTAAGAGTAAATAGAACGATAATATAACTACTTTATGATTCGAGTGCTTAAATATATCATGCAAACTTATTATGGTGGACATTCAAACATATTTTAAACAACATTTTAATATGAACTTACGTAATGAGATGGAATATGATTACATATCCTTTAGCAACCATAATAGCTTTTACGCCAGCATAATAGCTTTTACGGGTTTTGTGACCCTGAACAAACAAAAACAGTAGTAGTTGTATTTCTGATTTTTAAGTTCAAGTTCAAGCTAGCTAGCATTTACCTGGTAAGATATAGTATCGCATATTAACGCACCCAAACTGGGCAGTATTATATTTATATTTATACTAACATGTCCTTGTCCCACTGATGCACTTTCATAGCAGATTCCAGTTGACAGTCTTGAAGAAAGTAAAATAGGGGGAGGGGAGGGTGACATGTAGATAAACGTTGTTCCCTCGACGAAGAAAGACGTCCCACAAATTACTTTTCTTCCAGGACCAGATGAACAATACTGCCACAAAGGATGTATTTAGCACTAGCACTGTCGCTGCTCGAACGAATAATAATGTTCTAAACAGCACTTTAACTTGTATTTTCCACTGCACTGTAGAAATTAGATATACTGCTAATTATATAATTGGGATCAGCTGAACTGATCCAACGAAGAAGTACACAGCCACTTGACGTGAGTCAAAGCTTAACGAAATACATAACAAAGCTAACGCTCGGCAACCACACACCGGTACAGTTTGAATAACACGGTACTATTACCACTTAAGATAGGTTTCTGCGACATAGTGTTCAAGTTAAGCCACAACGACGACGGCATGTATCACTCCGCCGCGTGATAGCACATTTGCCGGTATTAACAGAAGTAACGGCATTACGTGTTAAGTCCTTTGAACTTCTATAATAAATTTTGATGAGTAACGTCCGTAGTCAACTTTAACAAACAATTCAATTCACCGAAAACAGCTCATAAAATATGCTTTACTGAATGATAACTTTGACTAGCGACCAATCCGCGAAAACTGTACTATTCTAGATACAAGCGACATGAAGTTCACACTTTGAAAGATAGATTCGGTCTGAATTTCCGCGCAGCAATTAGTAGTATTAAATGCTATGTTGACCCATAGTGCGTTGCGCGAAAAATCCGGGCTGATCACGTAATAACTCTTAAAGCTTATATACATAAGGAAACTATAATACAGAATCGACCTTATTAACATTTACAGAATACAAAATCTTTTATACGTCATAGCGTATACCCGTACATATTACCAAATAAGGAAATATAGAGTAGTGAAAATGGAGTGTTGATACAAAAGCTAGCGTCGACAAGTCGCGACACATTTCTTACCTTGCATCAGAATAGGGGTATTCCGGTTTTCAAATACAAAGAAAACTCAAGAAAGGCAACAATTATTTAAAGAAATCCATAGACGCCATTGCTAAAATATACGAAGCTTAAAATAGTTAAAGCTTAAAATAAAGCTTAAGTTAAAGCTAAAAGCTTAAAATAGTTAAGTCATTACGAGAAAAATGTAAATTACTGATGACAAACATGAATAAAGATACATTATCCTTCATATTATCCTATTAAATGAAATATACAAATAAGCAAAGAAGTTTTAAAATAGGTAACACACATTTTTTTTTTTCAAAGACTAGCATTTCAATATGAATTTTGTAGAGGATATTCATTCCGATTATACCGTTCAATGTTAGTCCAACCGAAAATCTGGTCCAACGTGGATGTATTTCTTCTAAATCCACATTGGTGATCTCCAATTATTTCATCTACATATACGCTTAGGCGAGTCAGCATTATTTACTCAGTACTTCGTAACATGTTGGAGTAATGAGATTCTGCGGCAATTATTACAGTCCGATTTATCGCCTTTCTCATAAACCGAAACTATTATTTAGGTATACCATTCCTGAGGAAGCTCCTCCTTTCTCCATATACCACTTATCAATCTATGCAGCTCCTTGATTAGTGCCGTTCCTCCCGCTTTAATTAATTCGGTTGTAATATTTTATATTCCTGGTGATTTGAAATTTGTTGTTTCTTTTTCGACCTCGATCTCGCTAGGTTCGGATATCCACGGTTCTGCGGTATAGATTTTAAATTCCTCTGTTTTTTCTCCGTTGTGAACATTAAGAAGTTTGACGAAGTTATAATAAATAATAATAATAAAATGATAGCTGAGCAAAGCAAATACGTTTTATTTAAAAACTATACGTGTAACGGTTTTGCCAACTACCTAAGAACTTGGCTTCATCAGATAGACTCTTCTGATGAAGTGTGTCTGATGAAGCCAAGTTGTTAGGTAGTTAATGATGTCGTTACACGTTTCTAGTTTTTAAATGAAACATATTTGCTTTGCTCAGCTATCATTTTATTTTATCTTGTGTTTATAAAAGCAAAGCTTTGTTATGGAAAATAATAATTATTATTATTATTAAACTTAAGGTATTATTATTTTTTCTTGCTTTTATACTACGAACTTTCAATATCGATTCTTGCAATTTACTGCAATCTATAAATATCTCATCCTTATTATGTTGAGTGAGTATTAAGAATTCAGAGCAGCTGTCAATCGATGCCAATCTTCAATTTATATTAAAATTTACTATTCACGAGGTTCTCCTCTCTAACGCTTTCATGCGACCTGTAGCAAGAAGTTCATATAAAGCAATATTACCTTTTGCGTGGGATTCATCAACAGCTCAGTGTCAGGGTTGTCAACTTTGCACTGTAAAATAACGTTAGGCGATGAATAGAAATCTATATTATTTTACGATTTCTATCTGCTACAGAATTTTGGGGACAATCCTTTAATTTTTTTGGCCGTCCTTAACGTAGGCGGACGCTAGGAAGCTGATCTAACACTTTAAAAATATATGACCACGATCTACTGCGGAGGTTTTAATCCAGCGGCACTAATTTTTTCTTTATGGTATCTTATACTATAATTTGCCCATAGGCTCATAGCGTGTGTGTGAGACGCAATCGAAGAGCTTCGTTTTTCTTCGGCTTTTCTCTTACAAACTTATCGTCTGATTTCCCAGAATCTACGTGAGTTGTGAAGTTCAAGCATAGAAAAACCTCTACAACGTTGCTGCATCTACACTGGGAAGTTTTAGTAAGGTCCTATTTGTTAGAAATTTGGGCTCTTGTGCGATTTGCTTGCCAAGTTTGATTATTTTTTTTTATTTTTTTTTGCGTAGACTTAAGATATTTGGTGTGTAAAATCAGAAAAAGTTAGGTGCCATTTTTTTCGTTTCGTTTTCAATATGGTGGACAATTTTGTATGGCCAGCAGTTCATGTATGATATTTTAAAAGGAAAATCACTTCTTTTTAACCCGCTTTCTCTCTCTGTTTAATATCAATGTATCTTTGAAAATACATATTCTACAATTTTTAGAATTCTTTCGGCCATTTCAATATTGATTTATAATTTGCGCAATATGCTTGTATTATGCAGAAATCCTTTCTGAGGAGTGGAATGAAATTGTGAATGAGAAACCATTGTATCGCAAGTAATGACCAGATTTGCAGTGGAAAGGAGGCACCATAAGACCATTATGCACGTCCAGTGGTCGTTAGGAAACTATATGTGTATGTTAAACACAATATGGACCTATCCTACATGGTATATGTCCATATTGCGGACTTTTGTTTGATGTTCGCAATTAATGCTTTATTAAAGCATATTTTGTTTGAAATACGCACATGCATTAAATCTTCATTACTAGACTCTCTGGACAAGACATTTTGGGGACGAGACGGCCTAAATCTCGTCTCGTCGGCAACACTACCGATGCTCTCAATAAACGCCCATATCATGTCCTAAAAGTCCATATTTGTAGATAACAAATTAACGTCAACAGATGTCAGCAGTGTCACTTGGGGCAGCAAGCTTACACGGTTGCAGTTACCTGGAACATCTTAGAAATTGCGATAATTTTCACTGCTATTGGTTTCCAATTATCGCAAAGTTAGGTTTGCGTATGTGTACTTCTTAGTACGCTAACTACCGGAAGCACCTTACCTAGGAAACTTATCTTTAATAACAGTACTTTTAATATAAGATGGAAACAATTGACGAAGAATTCTCCATGAAACTACCTGAGATGAATGACACCCAGAACGACATACAGGACATGCAGGTTGTGCAACAAGGAAACAGTGAAGCCAGAGGCACAGAAGTAGAGTAGATCCCGCCCAGAAACCCCCAGGCAAGCCAACAGTTACAAGGTGGGTCCCTCGAGGCCGAACTATAAGTTGAGCGGTAAGCAGGAGGAATGTTTTAGAACATTCCGCAATTGAATATGCAAACATCATCTTCCCCAGCACTACAAGTCCTAGATCAGAATACGAGACAGCATTTCCTGTATAAGAGTACATAGACCTGACTAGAATTTGGTCGAATTCACTAAAGCATTGGCAAATTTTGAACAGAATATCACAACTATACTACAGAGGGCAAAACTAAGTATTAACGAGGTTAGCAACCACTATAAACCGTTAATACTGAAGTTTGTAGAAAAGTGCGAATCTGCCTTGGAGGACAGCAAGACCCACTTGAGTCCGGAGGTCAAAAGGAAAGTGGTCTAACATGCCAAGATTATGGCCTTGTATTTCCTAATGAGGTCCTACAAGGAACCAAGAAGATTCGAAAAAATTAGATGTCTGTTCCGAAAAGACAGAGGATACCCCAGAGGGAGAAGCAAACACCACCACCCAGACGCCTCATGAGGGATATCCTAAAGGACCGGATGAAAATCTTGAAAAACTGCAACAAGTAAATAAGCGAAATAAAAGAAGTATCGCCGAAGAGACCCATAGTCTCCTCAAGTAACAGCCAAACGAAATATCTGTATAAATGTTTTACATATTTTCTCATAAAATTGTTGCCTACCCCATCCACAATCCTAGAAGACACTTCAGATTTTGTGCAGAAAGTCAGAAGCATTAAAATAATGGGTCGTAAAAACATATTATATGCTACAGGCATAAAAACAACTTATGAATCTTTTATGTTTCAGCATAAAAAACTTATAGGAAGGAATAGAACCATTTTCAGTATATTAAAACTGCAAATTCGAATGACTAAAAATTTTCCAATGAGGAAATATTGGAACCACCATCCCTAACTCTAGTAAAGATGGGCCTGGAGATTCTAATGTATAAGAACTATGTATTGTCAGATGACGTCGTAGAAATATTTGCTGGGACGATGAATAACTAAAATCTTATATAAACCGCTTAAACAGTAATGCAGGAGGACTTGAGTTCACACTTGAGTATCGAGCCAAACCAAGTCCTAGAGAGGTTAACGAAGATATCAAACGAACGTGTATAATAAGCTTATTTCAGGACATAAATATTTATATGCAGACTCGACACACCCAACTGCTTAACGACTCAATGATTAAGAGTCAGTAATTACGTCTTAAATGAATTATAGATAATGAACAGTGACTTGAGAAAAGATTAAGAAAATTAGGAAGAGCGTTTCTTTCTAGAGGCTATAAGAGGAAAACGGTATAACAACTAATAAAAGACCTTTCGAAACAGTCAAGAGGAGAACAGAATGTGAAAACGGAGCTATTTTCCTACAAAATTACTACCCCAACTATAACAAGAAACTGAAAAAACGAATCCAGAATTTCTGGAAAAGAATCAAGAGGGAATCTAGCAGAGAAAACTGTTGGGTGAAGATGCTACAAGATCCACCACAGCTGATCCCGTGTAAGACATACAAAAATTGAAACATCTAACACAAGTAGCTTTAACCCAAAACGATTGATTAAGATACCATATTTCAACCAAAAGAAATATAATACACGGAAATTAAATTAAAACATACCAAAATACATAAGCAAAAGTAAACTTAAAATGGCTGTTATGAGGACCAAGATCTGAGCAAAACCACGAGATAAAAAGCTGTGGAAGAAAAGAGGAAATGGAAACCACCATATTAATCTATTGAAGAATGGCGTTATAGAGTTCAGAGGAATTCTACACCATTATGGAAACCAAAACGAACAGAACCTAAAACCTCACGGCCCAGGAGAGGGGAAAGGTACAACTTGACGGTGACTAATGTATCAGAGGTCAAGCAACAGTACTGTGACATAATCGGGAGGGAGACACTAAATAGAAACATTCAAATATACCTAGAGAGCCAACTCGAATAAAGAAAAAAACAATAAAACCACATGCTAAGTCCTGGCGAAATAATTGTGTAATATCTCATGACAATTTTGATGTATTTCATTTTCTGTCAGCAAACGTATGTGACTCTAGCATACTCATACGCATGTCAAATATGGTTTTCATGTGTATAGTATAAGGGCTGCAGAGAGCACTAGGCTCCACAATCTAGTGGTTAGAGCGTTGGACTCATGTCCGCGTGGTCCCGGGTTTAATTCCCGGGTGGAGTCCCACTTTTCGGCGTCCACTCAGCGTCGTGAGGCAAATTGGGGAGTCATGTGAATAAAGACGTGACGACCACACTCAGTCCGGTAAGCTCCTGATGCACCTGTTCGTGGTTAGGTACGCGCAGTGCTGACCACACAGCCGTTACTCAGGTGAGTGTCGCATATATGTATATATATATATGTAGATGCCGCTAACAGACTCGTTTGTCAGTTTCAGTTGAAGAACTATCGTTCTTCATGACAGTCAAATTTATTTTAGGCGTAAGATGAGCTCAACAATAAGAAGTATGTCTCTGTGTGTGTGTTTGGTAAACTCATTCGATTGTATCCAAACTCGTGTCGTATTACGTACAAACTTGTTTTTTTAAAGAGAATACAATTTTAAAATCTCAATTTCCAGTTTCTGAATTGAAAAGATCATGGTACCTTGCGAACGGATCCACGCACCTGAGCCTGTTCACTCTTTGTTATCAGTTGCTCTTGAGTTGAGACAAGGGCGCGTGGGCAGGTATCATTGAAATTGCTTTAACACATCATGATCCTTCTACTGTCCATTCGATGTTGTGGTTAAAAGTAAAATCTAATATACACGAGTTCAATATTCGCTGTTGTGATAAATACAATGTAGTCTAGCTCTGAAAGTGAAAAATATAAATAACTAGTGATTTGTGTGGGGGGGGGGGGGGGGGGGTTACAAGTACAAATATTTAGAAATGTAAGCCAGCGTTACAAAGTATTCTATTGCAGCAATAATTACTGAACAGCACTTAGAAGTAATTAAATATTCAGCTATTCAGCAGAGCTGAAAGCGGATTGCCTTTGGTGACCCTGACATACCTGACCCGACGACACGATCCGAAACTTGACGCCATCTGGGAACTTAAAGATCTTGAAATGTTCGGCGTTGTATTTTTCGTGCTTGACCCGAAGGACCCGATATTCACAAGGTGACCCATTTCAGCTCTGATTCAAAATTCAAAGTCAATGGCCCAGCCCTCCTGGTCCAGGCGGTAACGTCGCGGACTCTAGATTAGCAATCGGTAGATACGTGGGTTGACTAAGATTTTCCAGGGTTTCCCTAGTTTCAATATGCGAATGCCGGAATAGTACCTTAAATAAAGCCATGGCCGCTACCTTCCACATTCTCTCCCCTCCTCTATTCCGGCCTGAGCCAGAAATGCTTAAAGGATTGAATCAATCGAAGTTACGACTGTTGGGTAAAGTATTGATTGACGTTAGGTGACTTATTTCAATAAAACTTTTATTCATCTTTAGTGCACCCATATTGAATGATATAAAACACATATGCAAATAGTGGTGAAGACACGTCGAATAGTATAAAACGCTTTTAGAAAAGTTGAATTTTATAATAAGATGAGAACATGAGAACACTGCGGTGCTTTGGAGCTAGGGACTCCCACAGTCGTGTGTGTCCGAAGAGTATTCAAACCAAATTTAGTGAATATACATTAAACGGTTAAAGAACCTGTGAACAAACAAACAAACATTTGCATATGCAGCATGATTGATCCGTCCAGACGCTATAAGTCCTTCTTATTGTCACCACGGAGCAACATATTACTACCGTCAGCTGATGTAACAACAATCAGCAAATTGCGGAAACACAAAATCAGAACCAGTTAATTATATTTTATTTACTTAGAAAGTTAACTTCATCGAACACTTCTTTATACCATTGTTTAATCGCATTCTTAAAGAAATCGTTAAAAAAAGATGTTACTATCGTTACTTTTTCAGCTTTTGGTAAGTCAAACTCTTTAATTCTCCAAATATTATATTTTTTTTTATATAAAATTATACATTACCAGAACAAATTTTTTAAATATTTAATGATACCTTTTGTTTTTAAAAAATATTTCTTTTTTATATATTTTCTTTAAACAGAAATTATTGCTAAGGTGAGAATTAATATTTGTTTCATAGCCTCACCTCACCCATTGAGGATTCTACAAATACTCTGTATTTTTAAGCCTTTCTCAGAAGTATTGGAATGAAATCCAAAAGTGGTGGTGGCTCAATCGTCGCGTGTCAGGTGAGCCGTTTCGAATCCCGGGTACGATCATGTTGAAATGAATATTTCTCGTCTTTAAGTTATAAGCAGGCGAATGTTCGGTTATTACTTTAAGACCAAGACCACAACATTTCGCTTTCCAAAGGACCAAACATATTTAGTTATATTTGAAATTTTATAGCATGTAAAAAATAAAATATCAATAAAAAATAATAGGTAAAAAATAATTTATTATTTTACGAAATTCTTTAAACTCTGCGATCCTTCAATCTTTACTTAGTTATCCTTCGATATCTTTTACATTTGTGGCAATTTTAAAAAATATATCAGCAAATAATTTCAAATTGTCTCCCGATTTTCATTTCCGGTACGCTCTCCTAGCTGCTCTGTATGGATCATATACATTAGTTAGACATTAGGTTGGTCTGATTCATTCGTTTGAAATCGTTCGCTGCCAGTTTTTACATATGGCATCCGAATGCACAAGATCCGGGTTATACAGGGGAGAGCTGTTGCAAATTAATACCACCTATCTTTCCCAGTGAAGATTCACCACCAAAACCACAGGAAGGGAAATGCCCTTTTGATCGTATTTGAATGTTTTTACATAAGCAATTTTCATGGTAACAATAACCAATTATATACATTAACGAATGTTTGAAGTACAAAATTAAAAATATATAATTTCTGATTAGAGTTGAATGCCTTTAATATCAACCCAAACAGAAATACATTGAACCAGGAACCACGATACAAAACTTCAGTCTAGATCACATATATCATTACGAGTAGTGAAGTATGTTTCAATAAGCTTGAAGTCATGGCGAAACATAACGTTTACCGTACATTCAGATAGGACTAAACAATCATTTCTGATGAAATCCAAGTGTACACAGCTGTAATGCAAATCTTCATGACATCTGTTGATTATGTCTCAGCGGATGTGAGTAAACAACTGTTTACAAGTTTTGTTGTTTAGATTGCTTAATATCTGCAAAATCAACAACCAACAGGATGTCCAACCATGAGAATTTTCAAAACCGGGATTGTAGATAGATCGACTGATCGGGAGGAGAGGTTATTAAATGCACCAGAACCAATTTGGCACGACGCACAGGCGTTCGTGTTAAAAATCGACTAAAAAAGGAAGATAAATTCTTTGGATTTCAAAGAAGTATGAAAACTGTCTTAGGATCAGTTCTACAATCGACCGCTAAACTTTTAGTGAGCGCTAAGTTGAGGCCAAGTCTGATTTTGGCCAATGAGAGTACGCAAAATGAGAGTTGGCCTCAACTTAGCGCTGACTAGAAGTGTAGCGGTCGATTGTAGAACTGACCCTTAATATGATCCTAAATGATTGTGTACCTACGGGTCAGAACCAGTTTTAAGAATAATGTAATAGGTTTTTGTGTAACAGCATTTTGTAGTTAGGGGAAAGTGGGGAAGAACCGGATGCTCGGGCGACACCGAGTACCTTGTTTTGCGCTTGACCAGTGCAGCTTTCTTGCGGGTGACGACTGAAATAAGTTCAACTAGTGAGGAAGAAGGAGAGGTCGTTACATCGTTTCGTTGCAGGCATTCGTTTAGCGCTGCGACGGTGTCTACTATTGTTCTTTTACTTGAGTTTTAGTCTCTCGAAATATTTTTTTCTGCTTTTTTATTTACCGATTCTTACAGAATCACTACTGCAGTGACTGAATAGATAAATATTACTATGCGTTGCCTATTTCATTATCCTTTTTTTAGACTCAATGATTATACTTGTCACTTTTATTAGTTAGGTAAAGGTACGTTCTTCATAACCTGTGCGTGTTGGGTGAAACCTGGTAGTACCCCACGAGTATTTTGATAATATAATAATAAATGATTATTTCCCATTCAGCTCTAACAAAAAATAAATATATTTAACAACAATAGAGAAAAAGACCCACTACAGAGTTTAAAATTGGTTTTCAATACGAGAGTTGAATTCACAAGGAGGCTGTTCTATTGTTATTAAATACGTTATTGAAAAATAAAATATTTCTGTAATTGTATTAAACTGTATATGTTATGAACCTATTGACATCTTTAGACCAGCGTTTCGCAAACTATTTTCAAGCGTGGACCCAATTTTATGCGTTGGGAAGTGCTACAGAGAACCTACTCTTGTCCTCTTCCAGGATATTTTTTTATCATTTTTATATTTTCTTTTATTAATATTTCAAGCAATATTATTAATATTATTTTAATTTCATATTAGGATTAATAGCATGAAGAAACTTGGTATTACTTTCTGTTTAATAATTGAAAGTTATCAAGAATATTTTATAGATCTATAAGCCATTTATTTTTCAGAATAGAATATCACCTTTACCTTTCTTGTATACTGTACCCGCAAAACACCTGTCAATCACGAACAATGCAAAGTAAGGGCGCTTTGATCCTCACACGAACTGGCGAGCTTATAATTCTCCTACTCCAACAAAAGTATTTTGAGGTTTTAATTGATATTAACGTTCTAAATGAGCGAATGAGTCTCTAAGAACGGGACCAACAGTTTTTGTAAACTGGGTTCTGAACGTAATTTTCTTGAACTTGATGTCTTCCGTATTTCTTACTAATGTTCAATCTAGTTTCGAGGGCCACCTGAGGTTCGCGGACCACAGTTTGCGCAAAGCTGCTTTAGACCATAAATCTTAAAATATAATAATATCTGTGTCTTGATGCATGGATTCAGTGTATATAGTGTCTTGGCTGAGTCCATGATGCCTGCAGCGGTGCAGGTAAAAGAAGACAATGACTTTACATATTCTTTTTGTCGATACACCTTAAATTTAACCATGTGACATAAAACATGTTCGTTGTTTTGCGAAAAACTTTTAGATTTACCCATTTTACATATAATTAATATGTGAACCCGGTTTTACCACACCGTTGGGGAAATATTGGATACTTTGACTTTTTTTGTTAAAATACCTAATACAAAATAGATTTAAAATCTATGGCCTTTTTGTAGAATAGAATACAATAGAAATGTATTCATCTGTCCTGTACAGGGAGGTGACCTGTGAGACATAAGATTCGTCAATGTCTCTATGCATGAGACAGGATATTTAATTAATAATAATAATAAAAAGTACAACTAACATGACTATAAATTATTACATAAATCATCCCTCAAACAAGCTAAGTAATGGTTTTATTGTAGACAAAATCAAAGCGCCCCCGTATAAATTAAAATTATCTTATGACGTATCCAAAAGAAAGAGTTAAAGTTATACGGACAAATGGAGGTTACTTAGCGAATGCCGGGGTCTGCAAGTTTTAGAGTCAGTCGTAGATTTTCCTACCGGTGTCCATGACTATTCCAACGGTGTATGGCTTATCTCTGTCGAACTTGTGGCTACTGAAATATCGTAGTGGGCATAAATGGAGAATACTAAGCGATTAAAAAGGACCTGCCAGTTTTACAGTCATATTCATTGTTTTCCTCACCGTTGCAGACATGACGAATCCAATGGTGTAGACCATCTCTGTCAGACTTGCAGTTTCTAAGATCTAGGAGAAGCACAAATGGAGAGTACCAAGCGACTATTAATAGAAAGGATCTACCAATTTTAAGGCCAAAATTGTAGATTATTCCACGGTTTCAGACCATTATGAACCAATGTTGTATGGCTGAAGCTCTGTCACATTTATAGTTTCCTCACCGTTTCTGATCATGACGAATCCAACGGTACCGAAAATACGTGAAAACCATTGAGGTACATCGCTTTGAGTCAAAATATGTTCGTTTGGTTTAAATATTCCCAAAAAGGTCGAAGACATAGGGAAAAGTCATTTTTTTCAATATGGCGGCCGAAGATACCGAAAATTAATAAAAAATGTTGAGGTACATAGCTTTGAGTCAAAATATGTAGGTTTGGTTGAAATTGGGCAATAAACACCGATGAAAAGTCTATTTTTTTCTTGATGGTGTCCGAAGGTACCGAAAATTAATGTAAATCATTGAGGTACATCGCTTTAAGTCGAAATATGTTGGTTTAGTTGAAATTTTCCCATAAACGCCGAAGTATATTTTTTCAAGATGGCGGCCGGTTGAACTAAAATGAATTAAAAACATTCAAGTACATGGATCGGAGTCAAAATATGTTAGTTTGGTTGAATGTTCCCATAAACGCCGAAGACATAGGAAAAACTCCATTTTTCAAGATAGCGGCCGGTACTACCAAAAATGCATAAAAATTAATTAAGTACTGTAAAACCTCGATCAACCGTCACTCCCTGTTATCCGTCATCGTAAAAATGCGTATTTTTGATTAGAAATATATTACGTATAACAGATTTTTGAATAAAAAGTGTTTGTTTTTACCAAAAAAAAAGAAGATAGAAAAAAAGCTGGAGCTTCAAAGAAACAGAAGAAGATGACGGATTATTTTAAGATGTAGGGCCTAAACCTTAATCTAACGTAAGGACATTCGACTAGTACTGTACCTTAGTGACGACTCGTGACACAAATAATAGGTGAAGTACTACCAAAGTCCATCAACACGTTCTTACTTCTTTTGTTCGTTAACATTTATCCTCGGACTTCTGGGCTTAGACAGGATACAGATAATGCCACTCTCCGATCTTAGATGATGTTGACTGACTTTCTGGCCCGATTAATGCTTATTAATGTCTATTTAGTTAATGCATATCAAAATAATAAGTGAAGTTGAACTTCACCTGATGAGCCGCCACTGCTGTACCTACATACAGTATAGCAGTTCTATACTGGTCTTATTGAAACATATTTTTGTCAATAAAATACGTATGTAGATGTACACTCTACTGTATCACCAACTCTACTGTATTACACGGTTTCATTTTCATTTCTCTTCCAGACCATTTGAAATCTCATTATTGAACACGTTTATAATGAAATTTCTGTTATCCGTCTATTCAGTTAACCGTCACTGTCCCGGTCCCGACGGTGACAGTTAATGGAGGTTACACTATACTATGGAGGTCAATGGATCTGAGTGGGAACATGTTGATTTGGTAAAAATTGTTCAGTGAACACAGACTATATAGGGAAAAGTCTATTTTCCTAGATGGCGGCCGAAGGTACCGAAAGTAAATGAAAACAATTGAGGTACATCGCTATGAGTCGAAATATTTGGTTGAAATATTCCCAGAAAGGCTGAAGATATAGGAGAAAGTCAATTTTTTCTAGGTAGCGGCCGGTGGTATCGAAAAAGCATGAAAAATGTTCAAGTGCATGGATCGATGTAGAAATATGTTGGTTTCGTAGAAATTGTGCAACAAACACCGACGATGATATAGGGAAAGCTTCTTTTCAAGATGGCGGCCGAAGGTACCGAAAATAAATGAAAACAATTGAGGTACTTTGCTTTCAGTCGAAATATGTTGGTTTGGTTGAAATTTTTCCATTAACGTCGAAGATATAGGAAAAAGTCCGTTTTTTTCAAAATGGCGGCCGGTGGTACCGAAAATACACGAAAACCATTTAAATATATTTCAAAATGAATTAAATATATTTAAATTGGCCTGAGTCGAAATGTGCAAGTTTGGTCGAGATATTCCCAAAAACAACGAAGATATAGGGAAAATTTCATTTTTCAAGATGGCTGCTGAAAATAGCTAGAATACATGGAACCGCTGAAGTACAATCGTGCGGGTAGAAAATACATTATAACCAATTATGCACGTCCTTCTGAGTCGAAATACGTTTGTTTGAGCGAAATATGCCTTCTGTTGAATCTTAGTCGGCAATATTGGATTCAACGTAGCGACTTTTTGATCATTTAATGTGTTTCTCGTAATAATTTTCTCGTAGTAATCTTGATAATTTACTTTTACGCCAAATTTCTCTTTCTCCGCTTCCATGGTACAGATCTACCCTCATACTCCCCAAGGGGCTGCGGGCCCTTAGGGGAGGTTTGCCCCATTTATTGTAACCTACTCTTGGCCATACACCTTCATACCAAATTTCGTTGCTCTAGCTTCAGTGGTGTCGAAAATGGATTTTGGGTGGCCATTTAGGATTCAAAATGGCGACTTTTTAACGTTTTTCTTATACTGTTGTGAGCTACTTGTGATGGTACACCTTCATACAAAATTTCATTTCTCTAGCTCGAACGGTGTGGAAAATGATTTTGGGCGGCCATTTTGAATCCAAGATGGCTACTTTTTCAAAATGTTGTAATATTTTCCTAAACTACTTGTGATAATAAACCTTTATGCCGAATTTCGTATTTCTATCAATGATGGCAAAACTTTGGTAAACTCTATTTTTATATGGACCAGTCTAGTAACTGTGGACTTCGGCCCGTCACGATTCACCCATTTACAGCCAGTTAAAATCCACACCCATGCCCTGCCGGGACTCAAACCCGGAACCTTCGAGCCGATGGCCTACCGCCGCAGACCGCTCGACCACCCGGCCGGCGTATCCATCATGGCGTCTTTGGGTACAATTTGTAACATTTTCGTAACCTACTAGTGATGATGTATGTTCATACCATATCTGGTGTTTCTAGCTCCAGTTGTTTAAGATAAAACTCTACATAGAAATGGAGAATACTAAGGACCTGCCACTTTTAGAATCAAACTGATAATTTTTCCCACCGTTTGAAACCATGACAAATTCAACGGTGTATGGTTCATCTCTGTGTGACCTGTAGCTACTGAGATCTAATGTGGGGAGAAGGAAACATACATATTTGGAATACTAAGCGATTGAAAAGGACCTGCCCGTTTTAGAATTTATTTGATAGGTGATTTCATGCTTTGAGACTATTACGAACCCAACGGTATATGGCTCAACTCTGTAGGACTTGTAGTTACTGAGATCTAGGAGAAGCACAAATGGAGAATACTAAGCGATCCAAAAGGACCTGTCAGTTTTAGAGTCAAACTGATAATTTCCCAAGTAGTAGCAAATTTTGGCTTTCTGAGAAAATGTTTCTATTTTGCCTGGTATTGTAACTGTGTATATTTGTGGTATAAGTAAATAAGTGACTATTTTTCTTTGTAAATATTACGCTCGTATAAATATATAGACATGGAACTGTTAGAATATTTTCAGACATAAACACATCTTTACATGGTGACTTAGGGCTCATGTTAAAAATGATTCTAATTACCTTCTTTTGTAAAGGGAAAGTATTTACACTGACATGTGATGCACCCAAAATATTATTCCAAAGCTAATAAGAGCATAGAATTTTGCGTAATATAATGAGATCAAAGTTTGTCGGTAGACTATACCTTGAAATCTGTAAATGATGAAGCAGACACCATTCAGTTTTTTTATTAAGTTCGAGATTGTGATCATTCTATTTTAGCTTTTCGTATATAGTTACACCTAACAATTTTCCTTTAGAAGTGTATTCTAAACTTAAAGAATTTACTATTCTGAGTGAAAATGTAAATGGTCCGTACGAAAGATGAAAATATAGGATCTTTTATTTATCTACACCTATGTTCAGACTGTTTATTGAAGCGCACTCTATTAATCTCGTAGTCATGGATTTTAAGTTGCTTTTTGCTTCCTGATGAGTGTTTCCTGTCACTAAGATATTTACATAATCAGCGTACAAAACTACATTTTCTGACTCTATGAACTGAGACAAGCTATTGATATACAAAATAAATAAAATAGGTTCTAAGATGGAACCCTGAGGAACACCCTTTGTTAATTTCAGCCCCTAACGAATGAAATGCCATGCTTTTCCCATTAAAAGTTCTAGATATTTATACTATCTGCTTTCTATTACTCAAATACGATAAAACCAATCATAAGATACACCTTTGATATCATGCTGATATAGTTTCGTTAATAAAGTCAAGTGATGCACGTTGTAGAGTCGGGATTTTTTTTCGCTTTTGAATTATATTTTTATTTATTTAATTCCACGCACTTTTAATGTTATTGCTGGCCCTATTAATTAAACGATCTTAATAGCTCTTTTTGCAGCTCGTACGACTTTCTTGTGCAGTATGTTTTTTATAAACATTTAGTAATCAAGTACCTTACTTGACAAATTAGTGAAATGTCCTTTTAGTTTGTTGTACTGAAATAGTTTTGCTGTGAAATTTTGATCTCTAACGATGTCCAGTCTTTGTATTTATCATTGTTTATTTTCAAAGAACGACGCGGGAAAGCTATATATTAAAATAATGTAAAAAAAAGTTTCCATAAAAGAATTGAATCGTTCGTCTGTGTCTTTGATACTATATATGTCAAACCAAAACTCACGTGACAATAAATAACAAAGATATTGAATGTTCTCTTTCGAAAACGACCTACGAGTTATTCTGTTCTCAGAGGAAAATAATTTTATGTTCTTGCCAATAGAAAACGAGAGCACTTTATAGTCTGAAAAACCAAGTTCATGAGCTTTGAAACTAAAACCTCTTTCGTTTCTCTCAAGTATAATCTGATCAAGGGCAGATTCTTCACCTCTAGTCGAAACATTTACTATAGCTTGTAAGTTATATATATATTTAATAAATTTTCGAGGTCAGTCTTTTTATTTGAAGCCTTAAGCCGATTTACATTTACGTCACCGCAAATAATATCTTTAGGAACTTTTTTTTTT
>JAGDQP010011673.1:0-12523 GCA_022664845.1 Lepisma saccharinum
TCACAAGTAGGTTACAATAAATATGGCAAAGCTTCCCTATGTTTCAATAAATATTTCATTCCCACGGGTGGTGGGTATGGGAAAAAATCTGCAACATGGAAGCACAGTGTCCTGGAGAGTGGTTACGATAAAGGGGCGTGGACCTAAACGAGGCCGAGCGAGCGAGTATATATATTATACACCTACAAAAAGCTGTGAAATCCGAACAAAAACACCAGAGGTGCAAAAAGTGGAGCCAAGTTCTTTAGCCCTAAAAAGGTGTGAAATGGGAGACGGATGAGCCAAGTTCCTTGGTGACAGCATGTAACAGGAACAAAGGAACTTGGCGCGAAGTGGCAAGGTTCATGATCCTCAAGCTATAAGGGTGGTGGGGATCCTAAAACCCACTACGTCCACCGCCACCAACCTTAAGGCTGTTGCCAGCTCGCGCCAAGTTCCTTTGTTCCTGTTACATGCTGTCACCAAGGAACTTGGCTCATCCGTCTCCCATTTCACACCTTTTTAGGGCTAAAGAACTTGGCTCCACTTTTTGCACCTCTGGTGTTTTTGTTCGGATATATATATATATATATATATATATATATATAAAAATGTTTGTCTCGTAGATTATATCAGGTGATTTTATTCAGTGAACTGTTTGCAGCTGTCGGCCTTTTTCCCCTCCTTATGAACTTGCACCTGGAGGTTCTTAAAACCTGTTCCATCTTAAAGTGTGTCTTTCCTTTTATAACTGTCCACAAGTTGCTCCGTTTAACACTGAAAAAATAAAAAGAGAAAAATATTTTAAAATCCTTACCAGAAATTAACTGTTATGATTCTTATGCCTGAATCATCTACTTTTATCGAACATTTCTGTATCATATGTCAATTGAGTGTTGTCAATTGAACATTTTATTAGAAAATCGTTTACTAAATAGTTCATTTGCTGACTAATGATATCCCAGCAATTCTGTTTATTTAATCCAGTCTGGTTGATGGTTACAAGTTGCTTTTGTACGGAATTCTCTTTTTGGCAGTGGCTAGAGGCATGTCAAGTCGTGACTCCAATATAGGCACGTACCCTACCATCATTGCACCAGCCACATGAACTCTACTTGGAACCGGGGAAGTAGGTCGAATACTGTTCCTCCACTGTTGCAGTTACTTTCTTGGATTAAGTTACTATGTTTTGGTGACAACTTACGGCATTGGGCCTAAATACCGTTTCGAAATCGGTTGCCTTCAGCGGACTTCGTAGTATAGGCAGTAGAGCGTCGGCTTACTTCGTGTAAGTTATATACTACAAGTTTGTAAACTTCGCAGAAAATATATGCATTTTTAACTAACGTAATTGAGATTATTGTCAGGTTGGGTTCACATCACAACAGTCCCTGAAACCACAGGAACTTAAACTGCGATTAATAACAGAAATAAACTAGAACTATGATAGATATACTAGAACAGTTTAGTAACGTTTTTCACCTTCTCTCAGGAGGGCGGTCCAGGCCAAAACACCTTCAGCTTTCATCACCAATGGACTTGCCTACATTGATGTCAAGACTGACGTGACTGTAGTCACAGCGTAACTTATATCTCAATGACACAAACCATTCTAAGACTTGACTTCGTAAATTTATTAATAAAGTGAATATTTCTTGACACATGGAGTCTTGTTTCGAATTTAATTTAATTTTAAGGCCTTTAGGCAACTTTGGCTCAGGCCGGATAGATTGTTATGGGTGGATTGGTTGAATGAATAAAGTGGGAGGAAACGGGAGAACCCTGAGAAAACCCACACACACGGTGTTTGTCCACCACAAAGACCACATGGCACCAGCAGGAATCGAACCGACGACCCTAAGTACCAGAGGTGCCTATATCGACTTTAAACAATAATAAATAAAACCAATATTTCTGAGTCGATCCTAAGCGATGCATAAAAATGAAATTACGCTTTTGAGAGTTAATTTCTATGAATGAATTAGATATTTGATGTTACTGTGAAATAAGGCGTTATAGGACTGACAGTGTTGCCAATGTGATATAGTTTTATTTCTTCAAATGGTACTTCATCCACTTATTGGATGTTTTGTATGCTTCCTAAGGTGATAAACAGCGACTGTAAAATACAAAATACAGTGTTACAAACTATGAATAATTAGGTGCAATGTTGAAAGCGAACATTTGCAAGGGTCAGCCCCGTGTGTTGTTCAAAATTTGCATCAAATCTGTACTTCACAAAGCTGTTTATTATAATAGGAATGCAAAATAACCAACAAACAGTTGTAGTACCATTTAAAAAAAATAGAAATTTATATGAGATTGGTAACATTGTCAACCTGATGACATCACTTTAATGCTTCATTTATGATTTATCGAGAACCTTCCATCTTGAAAACGAAGCGCAATTTGACAAATGATACATATAAACTGTTTCTTGTTGTTTTGGTGTCAGAAATGCACCTGCAAAGTTTGTAGGTCGAATTAAGTTTGACCCTGTATTGCTTTTAACTAGATGCTTAGAATAGATTCATGATGCATTTACAACTAAGTGCAGGGCGTGTGCATGCATATAAATTCGCTCTGGCATCAATATATTATGAACTGCAAGCGATTGAAGAAATTTTTTCACTTCTTAGAATCCTGATCTAACTCGTAAATTTCTCTTGCTCTTACCCCACCTTTTGTCCTTCAGGATATATTTTGTCAATTGAGAAACCATGTCGAGATTACTAAGATATGATGCTCATGGTTTCGTGTGCAGTGCAGAACAGGCGATCGAGTGAAAGTTCACATTGGTTATCAGAGTCATCTCTCGTTATTCAGCACAACTAACAGAGATTCTTTCAAGAGGTTTAACGTATCTTTTGTGTTCTCATAGTTTATTGTCTTTTTGATATTATCGCTTTACTTGGAATTCAACAAGTAAGGAAAGAATGCCATTCTGGAAATCGTATACAACACTCGAAACGTGCTTTATGTTCAAGTTAATAATCACTGACAAGGAAGATTTCCCAAGTGTAACTCCCAATTTCGGTCATGTTGTTTAGATGTGTAGAACTTAGGGAGGACCCAATGACAATGTGCTGAAGCGCTCATAGTAAAATTAGTGTGAATTCTTGGAATGGAGAAAACTAAGAAAAAAGAGAAGGGCCTATCAGTTTCAGAGTTGCCATTTTAAAAGAGGACTGAAAACTTGGGAGATACTAAAAATGAGATGGTGACTTAAGTTGCTGGAGACGCTGGAAATGCTGGAGACAGTACGAGAAAATAACCGGTTTCGAGATACAGTAGAAGAGGTCATTGTGCAGGAGCGCCGTTCTGAAGAAGTCAGTTGAAGGGAAACGAGGAAGGCGTGAATAAATGGAGAGGGCTGAACTTGCTTTAAAATGACGTGCTTCTCTCATCAGAACACTAATAATAATGATAAACTCTTTCACTTCCATCGTTTCATAGTGGTTCTCAACGTTTTTGGTTTCGCGTCACACCTTGGACTGATGAATACTCGAGGCAGACCAGATAGTAGAAGCCTTCAGAGTAGGGCTCCAAAGATTATCTTTGAGAATTCTCCGCTGGGTTGTGTTACTAGGCACACCAGAACCATTTCTACATGTCTTGTTCTAGGAAGTTGTCCACACCAGGAAAATTCTCGGCTGTGTGCTAATGTCAGATCAGTAGGCTATCCACTAATCTCTTTCGATTCGCGGCATCCCTGGCAAGTCCTCACAGCACACCGGTTGAGAACCACTTATTATTATTATTATTATTGGTTTATTTTACGTCAAGCATTTTTAACAAATATTATTTTTAAGATAGATTTTCTTTAAAATGATACTTGCACTCCAACTAACCGAATTGTTAATTAAATATAGCGAAAACTTGTCTGTAGAATTTAGTTTTATGTTTGTAAAGTTGTATCAGGTAATTTTTAATGCGCCCTGAAGTATATTGACATTATGAGAACGAACCGAAAATAAAAAGTGAAGGTCTTCTCTCAAATGAAAAGAGAACTACTATATTCAAAGAAAACAATATCAAATTCATCTATATAATATTTGCACTGCAGTTCCTAGAAAATGATATAATGGATAGGTAACATTTCTAGTTATTTGATATCTATACAGGAAATTATATATAGGATATAAAAGCCACGAGCCTCCATGATGAAAAAAAAAGTCTTGTATAATTCCGTTTGTAATAATTCACAAGCCTTGCATGATTAAAACACACCCACAGCTAAACCCAATCGTAATCAGGATTGCCAGATGTGGGCGGCAAAAATAGTGGATACAACAGGGGACAAAATAGGATCAAAGCACGAGAAAATTAAGTGTTTGTTAATGATCAACAAGCAATAAATATATGTTGAATATTAACACTAACACAATTCTAAGAAAACAGAGATCTAGTTTTCTTGTTACAATAATTATCCCTAACTCTGCAGTTCTAAAAGTTACAGATAACTAAATTACCAAAGATCCGTAGCTGATTTGACTACATGTAGATCAATTTGGTACGTTTCTCTTGATCTGGCAACACTGGGCTTGTAATACATGGCACCTAGCACTCACATTTATCAAAAGTCTTGTCAACCCTTTCTTTTTTTACTCATGTGCGTGGCTGTGAATAAAAAAAGGGGGAAAGTTTGACAGCTACAGAAATTTCACCACATTCCCAGAAGTGGAAGTGGCGCGATACAGGATTTACCTTGAAAATTATTGTGTAAGAGCGTCCACCTGGATTCGAGGCGGAAATATTTAGCGTCATTCATCGAACTGCAATGTTCCAAGAAGGAGAGGCAATTTATGAGGGAAACGTGCACTTAAAAGAAAGTTTAATAAAAAATACACTTTGGTTATGGAGAAAGGAAACGGAGACCTTTATTTGTACGAAAAGAGGAAGGGAATTATCGAACATTAAATGTTTATCAGATCTTTTAGAATTTTATTTCACTAATGCGACAGACGACACAGTCACACCATAAATTTGTATGTTAAAAAAGTGGTCTTCTCATTTTACACCTGACGCTACCCTCATTTGACCAGATGAGTCTTTAAGAGTCCTCCATTCGGTGAGAAATTAAACTACCTGTAATTGATGACGTCATACGCCTACGCCATTACGAGTATTCTAATTTCTCAGCTAAAATAAACAATGTCAAAATGTCAGTTAGTTCATTTGATACATAGTCATATGTATTATTGGGGCCGCTTTCCAAAATTTCATCATTGCTTGTCATTTGTCCAGTATCTTTAAAAATATGAAAATTCACACACATACACGCAACGTGTAGGTACTGTGGCCTCTTAATTCAAGGTATCAAAACCATTCACTGGAGGAACCAGGAGAAAATCTGAGGAACAATGATCAGCTGGCCTTGAACCAATCACTAGAAACTGAGTTTAGCCATTCCACTACAAGATACGAACCGCTAACATATTTTTATTATTTAAAATTAAGAAAATCTTTTTAAATTGGCCTTTCCGTATATCGTTCTTTAAGACTCTGAAGCCGACGGTCATTTAAACTTTTCACGTACACTGTCCGGCACTTTTTAAGAGATATTTTTAAAATTTCATGTCTCCGCAGATTTTAAACCAATTTCTTAGAAATTAACAAGATATACAGCAAAGGTACCAATTGTAGTGAAACGAACCGTTTACCCTGTTTGGGTTCCATGCAATGCTCCTGGAAAGTCTGTGGCTTTTTGTCAGTTTTTTTTTCACTTATTGCACAAACTACACTTTCCGGCCGGGTGGTCGAGCGGTCTGCGGCGGTAGGCTATCGACTCAACGGTCCCGGGTTCGAGTCCCGGCAGGGGCATGGGTGTGGATTTTAACACTTAACAGCTAAGGGCAAATCGTGACGGGCCGAAGTCCAAAGTTACTAAACTGGCCCATATAAAAATAAAGTTTTACAAACTACACTTGCACAGAAACAAATTCACTCACAAAGTTTATTATATGATGACAATCTTGGTTAATATGTAGTATTGAGTTCACACTTCACAGAAAATCTGTTTTCAGATCTGAAAGTCCCAGTACTTCTCTTTATGTGGTGCAATTTCGAAGTATTTTCGCACGCAAAGTCCAAGGTCACATATTGGACAATAAATGCTAGTAATTTTTTTACTTCCTTTCCCCGTGCGGATGCTACACACTTTGCAACTCCTTTGTCCCACTCTATTAGAATTTGCGGATGTTGGGGGAACTCAGTATGGGTAATGCTCCCTTCCTGCCAGCCTTCCACCCGCTGAAGACTGGGATGGTCCCTGTATCAATGCCTGCTGAGCGCCACGTTCGCATAAAAAGTTCGAAGTGCGACATGTTTTCCTGTTTCTTCCTGTACAGTATGTAAGCATTGACAAGTGATACATCAAACAGCCGAAAAAACAGCTTCTTTCCCATTTGATAGACAGCTCGAAGCTGTAATACGCGAGCAGCTGGTCCGATTTGTCAATCCCTATCTTGTATTTGTTGTAGTCGACCACGGTTGAAGGTTTTACTTTTACGCCCGGATACGCCACTGAACACAGAATGATCAGTGGCCTCGTAAATGCATCAGTTCTGAAATTTCATTATCGCTCAAAATTTTGCCTCTAATAGATTATCTGTCTGGCGGTCGTAGAAGAAATAAACCATTTTTTTTTATCAATAAAAAAAGCACGGGAAATACTCACGAAAATATAAATGCATATTCGCTCGCCACGAACCGAAGGGAAATGTTGAAAACGTAATCAGTGCGACATGATTTACAACAGACGATAAGACGCAAAAACAACCCTCGTCACGTACACAGTTCATATTGTTCATACACCCTTGTTTCTTTTGTTACGTTCAGAAGGGAAATTGATCTTAAAACAACTTGGGTCAACGTGTGACTGCCAAGGCCACGCTTCTTTTTTTCCTTTAATTTTTAAATGTCACGTTGTATATATACAATGACAGGACTAAACGTGTGTGTAAAGCCCATTGTATATATACAACAGTCGGATTGAGAGTGTCATAGGACTATTTGGAGAATTGTATATTTTACGCTCCCAAGCTAGAAACGAAAACGCAGAGGAATTTGACTAACGTCAAATATACTTTAATTTTCGACTAACGACTTCTTTCTCCTCCTCTTCCCCTCCCCCCCTCCTCCTCCTCCTCCTTCTTCTTCTTAGAATCAGTAATTCACTTACAAAATCTGTTGGTCGAATTATGTTCCAGCCTGTGTTCAGGCTATCCATAAAGTCTACATGCATCCTCTGTATTTCCCGAACGAATGGAAAAATGAAAGATATGTTAAACACGTATTGCTACAGAATTCACCCCTAACTCCCTACGAAATGATAGGTAGGGACAATTCGAAAGTTTTAAGTTACAAGAAGGGTCGAGTAATATAGAATTTGAAAGATCATGTTAAAAGAAAATGTTTGAAACAATTTTATTTTATTTTTTATTTTTTTATTTTTGGGGTTCTATATGTTGCTGCTGTTCAAAATGACTGGGTATTCAAGTTCTGAATTGTATGTTGTAATGTTCTGCTGCCTATAAGAGTCGAACTGAAGCGTTACTGGTCAGTCTCAAAATGTTCATCTACAAAACGGTTATTTCAGAACCACAAAAAGATATATAATGTTTGTGCTGCTGGTGGCCGATTTACAGTATATCTAAATTGAAACGTTCATAACAGATTCGTAGTATTACGGAACGGATACCATACATTTCTCGTGGGAACGCTGGAACCCTACAGGGGATAATACCTCAAATGGCAGTAACACGTGGGATGTACTGTATTTCAGCCTGACTCTCAATTAATTACGTTGGAATTCGATTAAAATATTCGAAAAAGGATAGTCACAGGTATTGAGAAAGTATTGTAAATAAAGATAAGAAGCATGATAAGAAAACAAAGGCGCGAGCAGAAATGGCAAAAGAGGCATTCTCTAAGAAGAAGAAGAAGAAGAAGAAGAACCTTTCTGTCTGACGATGAACACACTGTTGGGGAAAGATTGATTAAATGTTTTTATGGAGTAGAGTGTGTGGTATTGGACCGAAACGTGGACGAAAGATCATTGGAAGCATTCGAAATGTGAATATGGAGAAGGGAGGGGGGGGGATCAGCTGAACGCGGAACGTAGGTAATAAGGAAGTGCTGAAGAGAAACAAACAGTAAGTGAGACAACGAAGAAAAGCGGAAATGAACATTGTTTAAGCAGTGATTACATTCTGAGAGATGCAATTAAGGTGTCGTTGAGGGAAAGGAAGAAGACAAAGGAAACTTCTTGATAAAATAAGGGGGAGAGCGCAAGATCGGGAGGATAAAGAGAGGACTTGAAGAATCTGCTGCTTTCGGTAGCATTGTACTGATGATGATTGACCAAATTGCCCTGTTTTTTTTTTTCGCCCTTCATATCCTCACATATTCGGATTTACCCGTCTATTATGATTAGGATTCGGGACTTGATGATTAAAAAAAAACTTTCAAATGTTAAAACGTATAAAATGCGTTTCTATTTTGTGATTATGTGAATAAAATATTAAATCGATGGATATTTTCACGATTAGCAAGAACCTGAAACCAAAATATGACAGGGTTATCGACAGAAACCCCAGTTATTTTCTTGTGACTCATGATTATTACTTAACAATTTTTTTTTTCAGATTAACTGGCATTATGGATAATGAATATTTCGCTAGTTTATCTAAAGTTAGAGTATTTCCTAATGAAAAAAAAGTTAATGACTTAAAACATTTGCAGATTTTAAAATATACAAATAAATAAATAATAACCACTGACGTGACAGGCCGATAGACCCTGAGCCTGCCCCAACGCCATCTGTACGTGTTTGGTGGAACTACATCCACCTGAGTGAGCACTGCGCGCACATAACCACGGACAGGCGTATCAGGGGCTTTCTAGACCGAGTGACCGTTACGTCTTTATTCACGTGATTCCCCAGTTTGCCTCACGACGCTGGGTGGACGCCGAAAAGTGGGACTCCAGCCGAGAATTGCACCCGGGACCACGCGGACATGAGTCCAATGATTGGCCTAGACTATGTAGACTAGTGGCCAATTTAAGAATTTATAAGGCGACTGACTTATGAGAGCGCGCCACATGCTTTTATTTCTAGCCATGAATCAACAAAATTATTTTTTACTTTTTAGTACTAATGGTTTAAGAAAAGTATATCTTTAAAAAGTTTTTTTTATTAACATTTTTAATAGGGGGAAAAAATTCTGGGTTCTCCGAAGGAAAAAAAAAAACTACATTTCCAGCACTGTCCGCCAACTACATTCAACAAGTTAATTTTCCCTTGGAAACAGGTTTTCCACTCTCGAGCAAATATTTTCTTGTGTCATCGCTTGCAGTGAACAAAAAGCAGGGACATTGAAAGGTACACTCAGTGTTAACAAAAACACACTACTGTACCGATTAGAAAAAAAAAAGATAATTAGAGGCCAGGATCAGAAAGGAGAAACCTACAGATACCCACCCGTAATGTAACTTTCTTTCACAGCAAAGAATCTTGATCAGTGCTTTATTTTGTAGAAGTCCTCCGGGTAGATATCACAGTATTGATTTATAGTATGCTTTATTAAGTTGATTGAGCTCTTAGTGTTTTGCCGGAAAGCAGACACTAAATAAATATTGAAAATCTTTTACTCTGATTTTTGCTTTCGAATATTTACTTATTTCGAGTAATGTGTCACTGCGAGGCGAGAGCGAGAGGCAATATGTAACTGCGAAAAGCTAAACTGAATTATACGAGAAGCGAGAGAATTTTCCCCGTCTCGCACCTTGTATCAACTTTCGATAAAATTCGTTTTTTATATTAAACTTAGGGCTACCATACGTCCTGGTTTTCCCGGACATGTCGTCTTTTCGGACCCTGAAATTTGCGTCCGGGCCGGGTTTTTACTTTCTGTTCAAATGTCCGGGTTTTTACTTTTATCCAATCATCATAGGTAAGAAAGAGATCACGAAATTACAACTTTTCGAATCATTAAACGTCTGATATTGGCCGTACTGGACGATGCGCTAAGCGTTAGTCGTTTGTTGTTACAGTTTCAAGCTCCGGTCCATGCAAGTATTGCTACTGTATTCCGGATTTGTTCAGAAAAATGTTATAAAGCTTTGTTTTATAAAGACTTTCTGTTTTTTTTTCCTTCTTTTTCGCAAGTAACTACATTCCTCTAATGCTTAAACAGAAGGGATTCTTACTAATTATGAACTATAAATTGTTATACGGTGATAAATTGTGTGATTTATGTAATGTTTTCGTGTTTGTGAATAAATTTATGGTGTGTGTGGCTTTCGAAGAAAATGTCCTCTTTTCAGCATTTTAAAATATGGTAGCCATAATTAAACTGGCACCCGATCAGTTGTTTTTTTTCGTTTCGTTCTTAGAAAATCTGACTCCAAATGGCGCTATATACCACGAGTAGATTATGCTACTTACAAGTAACCGGAAGGTCCTCACTTATATTTTCAGTGTGGTAGTTAACCTTTCTCTCTTACCTTCCTCAGCTTTCTACTCCAGTGTAACGGTTTTCACCGTTACGTTATACAGAAAATAAAGCTCAAACTGAAGGTTATCTGACGTCATATCTCCTATTTTTGAGAATATAAACATCATGACGTCATTTGCATTAATTTAAAAAAAATACCTTAAAAGGCTGTTCAGAATTTTCGAATCATGTACATTTGAAAGTATCTTTTTTTTTTATTTGAAACTTTTGTTGAGAAACAACGAATGAATAAGGAAATTATCCAATGAATGAATGAATGAGACTTGGGATCTGCTCTTATCCAAAATTGTCCAATGGATGCGCAAGGGATTTCCAGACATTCTTCGGACTAAATAAGCATGGGACTACTTTTCGTATGAGTACTGACAGCGATTCCGCCAGACCGCCCCCCCTGTGGGGGGTGATTACCCCCAAAAGTGTCGACAACACCACCACCCCAACTTTAAAATTTTGCTGTGAAAAATCGTTAGAAACCGTACAAAACTTCACTTACACCCTACCAATTTTGACTTTACACCACCACCCCCAAATCTGAAAATCCTGGCCGAAACCCTGAGTACAGCTAATAGACGCCTACTCGGACAATGAGAGTCTCTTTTACTGATAAACACACCACACATTGGTTGATATGTATGCAATTCTTACTCATGTTTGTTGCGCAACAACGCTTCTTTTTAATCGACCCCCTTAGGATACGCTGAAATTTAAAGTGTGAGTTCTGAATGGCATGGAAATAGAGAAAGGACCGAGAAATTATTTTCCATTTTTTCCAGTGTTGCTGGGTGCAATAAAGTTGTCTTAAAAAAAAAAAAATCTGCATGGTTATTTCTCGTTGAAAATGACATAGTAATTTAGAGAGAGGGGTAAAACATATTCCCCAATATCAGTCTCCACCACAAGTGTTGCCAGAGTCCATTCTAATTGAAAAAAAAACCCACTAAATTTTCGGGATATTCCGCTAATACTCTTATACAAAGCTTGTAAGTTTTCCGATTGGGAGTTTCTTTCTTATGTTGAATAAACAACCATGCCTAATAGCACCGAAAAATGTCCAAACCAGTTACACAAATGGGTTTTGTGCAGAAATATACACAGTTTGTAAAGAAAAAAAAATCTCCCGCTCTGGCAACAGTTTTTACAACCATGCCCGACTGATGATTGATTTTTCGTTTGTTAATATCTTTTAAAATTTCCATAGTCAGCCGCTGGGATCGATCCCAGAACCTCCCGAAAGCTAAGCTAACGCTCTACCACTGAGTCATGGCCGCTCGGTACAAATACTGTTAAGCTCTTCACTATACCTGTATTGTTCATGAACTTATAACGTTCTTCGTTAGTTTAATGGAAATGTCGCTACAAAAATGTTATTCTCTTATAAGAAAGGTAGCTAAAATATTTTTTAATTCCTACCGTCGTACAAATTGTCTTTAATTTACGAGAGAGAAAACAATTTCTCCAGAGGGAAGCATTTTAATTTTTTCGAAAAGAAAGAAAAAGAAAGGAACAAGGATCTCATCTCGGCTTGTTTCCCTTAAACCTCAAAATCATTATTACTTCTCCTGTAAATGTCTTCTCCAATACTTTCACCTTTTTTTTTTTTGGACTTTTTTGCTATTTTTCCCTTCTTTCTTCATCTCCTACTACTTTTTTCCAACTCTTTCTAACTTAATTTCGGCCCTTTAGGAAACGGTTTTCCCCTCTCAAAAAAACCCTTTTCGCTTGCATCTGCCTCCTTCAAGTATTGATCTTCAACAATTTCTCTCTCTCTCTCTCTCTCTCTCTCTCTCTGTCCCTTATTTCCCACCCCCCCCGTGCCATGGACAGAGTTTTGTTCGTCCTCTGATGGGGTGGCACTAAGGGATGAAGATACAGCTGTTTGAGACTTCATAGTGGAAAAAGCTCCTCTGAGCCTCCAGAAAACTAGATTCTGCACTCGCTTCTGCCATTAGCAAGAGACAAGAGGGGAAGGGGAGAGAGAGAGAGAGAGAGAGAGAGAGAGAGAGAGAGAGAGAGAGAGAGAGAGA
>JAGDQP010011673.1:18694-52381 GCA_022664845.1 Lepisma saccharinum
TATATCGTCCCCTATTAAATCTACATCATCCGCGTATACAAACAGTTGATTCAAACCATTCAATGATAGTCCCTTTTTGTCCCCTTTAATTTTTAAAATCGCATATTCTAACGCGAAGTTAGACAGTAGTGGTGACAAGGCATCACCTTGTTTCAATCCGTTGCGAATCTTGAAACTATCTGACATATTATTACCTATCCGTACTCTGCTTATGGGGTCGCTGAGACACATCTTCACTAGTTGGACCAATTTTTCGGTATTCCAAGTCGTATCAAGATACTGTATAACTTTTCCCTTTTGATAGAATCATATGCTTTCTTAAAATCAATGAATAACTGATGAACCGTCCCATTGTATTCCCATTTCTTCTCCAAAATTTGTCTCAAAGCAAAAATCTGGTCCAACGTGGATCTATTTCTTCTAAATCCACATTGGTGATCTCCAATTATTTCATCTACGTATACATTTAGGCGTGTTAACAGAATATTACTTAATACCTTGTAACAAGTTGGAAGTAACGAGATTCCGCGGTAATTATTGCATTCCGACTTATCGCCTTTTTTGTAAATCGGAACAATTATTGATGTTTTCCATTCCTTTGGGAGCTCCTCCTTTCTCCATGTAGCACTTATCAATTTATGTAGTTCCTTGATTAGTGCCGTTCCTCCTGTTTTAATTAATTCGGCTGGAATATTGTCTATTCCTGGTGATTTGAAATTTTTCAATTTCTTAACCGACATTTCGATCTCGATCTCGCTAGGTTCGGGAATCCATGGTTCTGCGGTATGGATTTCAAATTCCTCTGTTTGTTCCCCGCTGTGTACATTAAGAAGTTTGTCGAAATAACTTTTCCACACATCGACAATTTTAGTCGGATCCGCCTGAAGATCTCCACGTTCATTTCTAATCATTCCTAACCTCGGCTGGTAACCTTTTCTTAACGAGTTTACCCCTTTGTATAGATCTCGTATGTTATTTGTCTTCCCGTTTTCATCTATCTCCTGAATCTTCTGCGTCAGATATTCTCGCTTTTTGTTTCTGAACCCTAGTGTGGCGTTTCGTTTCGCGTTACTGTAGTGGTTGGTATTTGCTTCGCTTTCATTACTTAGCCATCGTTGCCTTGCTTGTTTTCGTTCCTCATGAAGTTTAATGCATTCTTCATCAAACCAAGGTTTGTTTTTCTGTTGTTTCTTCTCACCTACGCGTTCCTTCGCTGCGCTCTTAATTGTTTCACGAATTGCCTCCCACATCTTACTTACATCAATTTCATTATTAATATCATCATTATTATTACTCGAGTCGGCTAGGATTTCGAACCTATTTGAGAGTTCGAGTTGGTAATCTGCTCTTATGCTCGGATTATTTAATAGTTTCACTTCGAATTTCAGTTGTTTTGATCCCTTGCTTTCTCTGTTCGCGATGCATAACTTTTCCCTTACTTTTGTGATCACTAATTGATGGTCGGTGTCACCTTCCGCTCCTCTGTACGACCTAACGTCCATTATGTTGGTGTGTCTTCGTCTGTCTACTAATACGTGATCGATCTGGTTGAGAGTTTTGCCGTCCGGAGATACCCATGTGTATTTGTGTATGTCTTTGTGTTCAAAGTACGTGCTCTTTACCAGTAAGTTTTTCGAAATCGTGAAAGTTATCAGTCTTTCTCCATTGTTGTTGGTCTTTTCGTGAAGACTGTATTTGCCTATAGTAGGTCTATATTTTTCTTCCCTACCTTTGCATTGAAATCACCCAACACAATTTTCGAATTATACTTCGGTAATCGGTCAAACAACCTTTCTAGCTCATCGTAGAATATATCTTTGTCGTTATCAGTAGCCACCTCGGTCGGAGCATAGACGTTTAATAAAACCGTGTTGCCCCATCGAGTACGTATCGTAACGCACGATAGTCTTTCGTTTACGAACTCTATATTCTGAACCGCCTGAAGGATACTATTCTTAATGAGGAACCCTGTTCCGAAATCGTGAGACTGTGTTCCCCCATAGTAGAAAGTGTACTTGCCCTGTGGGATACTATCTTGACCCTCCCACCGAACTTCTTGTATCGCTAATATGTCTAGGTCGTACTTCTCGGTCTCGTGTACCGCCACCTGAAGAGCGCCCGTTTGGTATAATGTTCGTACGTTCCACGTTCCTATTCTAAGGTCTTTCTTAATCCTGTTCATAGAGCCCCCTGAAGCAGTCCCAGCCCGGAGATCCGAATGAGGGACTAGTTTACCTCCGGAATATTTTACCCCAGGAGAATCCATGAACCATCTGTTACTATTTCTTGACATGTTTTAGCGGTGTAGAGTTGTCAGCTCTACGACCTCGCAGTAAAGGTAGACATTCAAGATGTCGCCCTCTGTCCATCTCTGAGCCTTGCCGATGTAATTCATCTTCAGCCTCAGAGTGGTAATGGTGATGCTGCTTCCCCTCACCATGATATTTTTGTTCGGGGTTATCTTCCCCTAGCCTTTGTAGATCCCTCTACTAACTGCAAGGCAGCAGTACTGGTTTTGGTCCGCCCCGGAATATTTCCGGTACCCACCATATCTGGTCGGCATTCCCCTATCCGCCACCTGGGGAGGCGCCTGGTGGAAGACCAGTAACTCCAACCCGGCACCTTTATGCTGCAAACTCAAAAATTTTCCAAAATGTTATCAAAATACTTTCGTTAATATCGTTTGAATCTTTTGCCCAATATCAATTCAGCTTTCGTGGCTGACATATGGTAGGATAGTAAATCCTAACAGTATACTTATGTAATAGTATGTAGAAGTGGACGACAAATGTACTACAGTGGATTCCTTGAGAAAAGAAATGATCGAGACGACGTCCAAATGCAAGATGGGTAGATGAAATCAAACCTTTTTCAGGAGCTACATGGATGAGGATAGCAGCAGACCGAGATATGTGGAAAGAAAAGGGGGAGACCTTCATCCAGCAGTGGATAGAAAACGGCTGAATATGATGATGACGATGTAGAAGTCATCAACGAACGAAATGATTTCCATCAGTATGTAAAAATTTCTTGCCAACAATGCAATGAAATAATTGTATTGTACTATCGAACAATATTGATCTACTAGCTTCCCATTATTGTTAATTACTTTGCTTTACGGGTAAGGATCTTAATTGATACATATTTTGGCGAGTCTGATGAACAGTCGTTACTGGTGCCGTCTTCAACAGAACATACAATCCATCTGCGAATTACAATTCTCGTATCATTCAGCTTCGATATTTGTGATTTGTAGATGGAGTGTTATGTTAAAGTAAGTTCGGTATCTTGATTCTTAAAGATTGTCTTGACGACGTAAGCAAATTACCTAGAACGACATTAACTAACTTCTTTGCGAACACTTTGAAGACATCTGCACTGAAAGTAGTAAACGCTTCTGGGGATTTCATGTAAATATCCTTGTCAGTGTAGCAAGACCAGAACATGTTCAGAAATAGGGCATAAATTGTTTGATTCTAGATTGTTTATTATTATCTTCTTCTGTATGCTTATTTTTTCTTTTTCTCTCTCTCTTCCCTAAAGGGCGATCCGGAATGATCGAGAGCGTGTCTCGGCGCGCTTTCGGAGGCTCCAGTGGAACATATAATGTGCGTGCATCAGAGCTAGCGAGAGACCGAAGGCTGAAAACGATCAGTGCCACAGTCACTTTCCTTGACGATTCACAACACTCCTTCGAAATAGAGGTAAGATAAAATAAATAATCTGTTTTAAGTCTTTCTTTCACTGGACACTGATGTCCAACAATAAACATATCAACTCACTAGTGTTTTCAGGACAAATAAGGTTATAAAATTCTTCACGGGATCCAGCAGAAATTCTGCGCTTATATAATGAAAATGACACATTCGCAATTGCGAACGTAACTTTGTAATTCAATTAAGGTAGCTCGGAATGTAAGTAGCAACATAAGACACTCTAATTACAACCTAATAGAGATGCTGGAGATTACTAACAATAAGTGCTAAAACTAAAATGTTTAGAACAGAAACAAAAATACAACAACATGGCGGATAATTTTTGACTTACCCTCGTATAATAAAAATTATGTGTTCCATGTCCAGAAATGCGTAAAGAACGCGTTGATAAAACAGTTTTTCTCTGACGTTCAATTGATAAAAAATGTCTCCCTCTTGAAAGATTTATTCATAGCTAGAAGCAAAGCTTGAAATCGTTTATTTCAACGTATTAATACTCCTAAACTTTACATCACTTAGCGTTACAGCGTCTAAGGCTTCGACTCGCCTATCTGGGACTGTACTTTTATTTTCGGGAGAACGATCGGCAAAGATAGCGACCCTGCAATTATTTCAAGATACCGTTCCAGCATTCACCTGGTATTACTCAGGAAACCAGAGAAAAATAAATCAGAACCCGAGACTTGCTGATCACGAAGCAAAGAAACTTTTTAGCTTTTTTTTCTCTCTCAATATAAGGTCTTGGTATGCCTAATGGCGACTTATGGAAGTTCGACTTGCGCTCATCAGTCTTTTATTGTCTCAACAACGTGAATTTGCTTGGGATAAATCAGTAGGGATTTTGATTTTAATTTTGCAAATGTTATTGCCATATTTTCACAAGGATTGCATTGATACTATTCGTAAAATACAACATTTCTACCGGAAAATGGACGCTGATATTCTCAACGTTGAAATTATCAACAAAGTACTGTTTATCCTAGATTACAAGCAAGTATTTGCGTTGATAAACTCATGTTCAGGAATTATTATCAAATAGCTCTAGGGACACTGAACTCTTTTTGCTTATATCACTCGTAAAGTATGTAAACGATAGTTCATGACGTAATTTTACAAGTGTACTGTCGGAAACGTAAAAAATATATTTAAAAAAACCTGTTGCGCAAATTGAATCAACGTTTCATCGTTCCTTATATATTTTCTTCAGTTCTGCTATTAGAAGTTTTTTCTTCTTCAATATTTGTACATAATTTTGCCATGCAAATTGGAATAATCCGCTTTGGTAGCTTAGATTGACGGGAGCGGGGACAAAATTGAGGTCGTCGAGATCCTCGCCTATCCCTAGAGACAGTTTTCTACACAACTTCGTATCCCGAAAGTTAGTGCCCAAGTCCAGTTACAGCCAACATAATTATACCCACAATAAATAAATAAATAAGAATACACAAATTAAAGCACAGCAAAATTTATTAACCAGCCATTCCAGTTTTTACGGATGATATATTTTCTCTCGTTTTGAGTATTCTTTATTTAAGAAAAAGAAAATGATGTTGCTTTTTATAACTAAAAGTAACTGAAATATAATTATTGTTCTACAGAAAAAAAATGTCCTAAATGTGTTACTATTGAAGGAATTAATGAAAATGTGCCGTCACGGATGTTACAAAATATTAGAAGTCACTTCTTAGGTTTGTAGTGGCCCATTGTTGGTGGGTCGCAACGTATCTTACACTCCGCCCCTTTTTTAGTGTTTTCTTTTTCTTTTTTGTTCGTGTTTTATCGGTGATTTTTTTCGTCTTCGTCTTTCTTCAAAGTGTTTTATTTGTTCAGGTGACAATGAAGCCGAACCATTCAGGTCATCCTTTTCATTGTTGTGTTGGCGGGATTTTATTCTTATTGTTTCTTAACTTTATTACTTAAATATTCTTTGCATATTTTATTGTATTATTTTCGTCGAAAATTTTTCTTTTGTTTTAAACCTTCATAAAGAAATTGAAAAATCTGATTATTAATTTATTTTCTTCGAGAATTTTGGTGGTTAAGCCACACCCCTTCCGTTCCTTGTTGTCTGATTCGATCCTCTTCTCTGATTGGCTGTTGCCGATCAGTAGTTCTATCATGGCTGACGTTATTCTAAAGCTGCACTAGAAACCGGCTGCCCTTGAAATTGTATTTAAGAAGTAAAAATATGATAATGCAGCCTATTATTTAAAGCAAATATAAATGTTATAGCAGCCTCTTCGCTAGGAAATCATTTGTAGCTGCTGTTGTCTACATTCATAAGTATACAAGAAGTAATATGCTAAAATATCATCACCTGTAGTTGGCGGTTTGGAGTTTCCGTATTGTTCCCCCTTCAGAGAGTGACCTTGAGCATCCTTTTGGTGATTTGTGTGTATGTGAAGTGTTTTTTTTCGTAAATATATGTGATATACAGTGGTTTTCTTGTTTTTTAAAATAAAATATAATCATTTGTGGTGCTAAGCTCCTTTTCTTCTGTGTATGTGTGTGTAAGTGATAAGTGTACCTTCAGCATGTCAGTGGTTTGTAGTTTTACTAGTGGGAACATGTGTGAAGTGAAGATGTCCGCTTAATTTGGTAGGCATCGGGGGTCGGTTTACTATCAGGTACTTATGGTTAATGTCTTAAAATATCTCGTTCTCTCTCTGAAACCCAAGTCTGATTCACATATGTTTAGATAGCTAAATAACAGCACGTAAACATTGGTTCGAATGTGTTGAAGATTCTACCTTGCATGTTACTTTTCAAATACACGTTCTTCCCAACTCAGCTTTTGTTTTGCTCCTTTCGGAAATTAATATGGTTTAAATTGCACGAAATCTCTACAGTGTATCCTTTTGTTGAACGTAAGATTTTAACGATTCGCAATGTTTCATTTCAGTTACCAACCAAGTTCAAAGCTTCTTCGTTGTTTTTCGCAAACCGTAAGCCAGTTCGCTCATAGAAAGTAATTCTGTAAATCTACACCTAACCGAAGTATAGTATGTCTCGACTGTATTATCGAATTGGAGCTTAGGTTGTGTTAACTACAAAGATGAAAAATACATACGAAATGTTTGGCAGTGATTTTGGAATGTCAAAGTAAATTTCTGCCCGGTAGTTATATTTGTAATTATTCTCTCTTTTCGTAGAAAGAAATGTTGCGCTTCGGTAATTGTGGACTTTTTTTTTTAACTGGGCCAGAGTGTAGAATGTCTACCATATTTGGAAATTGAAAATAACCTAACCTTCTTTTTGAAAAAATGTGTGTGAATTTCTTAGGCAGAGCATTTCTGTAAACCATTAATTTACCGTTTGATATGTGAAATTAGCTGCATCTTTAAAACGTGTTTTGATGTGCTAAAGATTCTCTTTGGAAACTTTTTCTTTTCCCACGAAATTCAGCAATCAGTCTTTTGCATTGTGTCTGTTATTCTTAACAAATAATACATTATATTCAACCAGATATTCCTTGTGTCAAGGGTTTTATTAAGAAGTATGTAGTTTACCATCACTGTGGTATTGCTGTAAAGGTTCCCAGCCTTTCGCTATTTCAGTCCGCGAAGTGTTATTTCATGTGTATATGAGAAAGGAACCTCAGATGACGTAAAGTTTGGATAATTTGATTTGATGCTTCTGGAAACATTAGGGAGTAGTCAAATCAGTTGTGTTTATCTAAATTTCGTGATTAATAATGTTAACTAGGGCGCGGCTGCGTTGAATCTTGTTCATTTTAGGGGCATAGTTGCATTAGGTCACTAAAATAGCGTTTTGTGTTTGTTTTCCTGCGGGATGTTCTCGCCTGCGTATTTCTTCTCTTTTGGGGTGCCTTTTTTCATGGTGTTCTGCTTTGTGCCAACTTTCTGCGTTTTATCACTTCTTTTCGAGCTTCTTCCATGCATGCTTCGTGGTTCTTGACAAGTGCTTGTTCTGTCTTCGATGGTCCTAGGCTGAAGCAGGGCACTGGTGGGTAGGTACCCGCCTTGTCTTCAGGTCCCATAGCGGTTCTCTTTTTTTTTTGTTCCCTCTCCTGTGGCGTAATGTAGGCTTGTTTCCCAAGTAGGTTTGATCACGTTATGTGAAGTTTTGGGTAATCCCCCCTTTCTGTAACAATGGCGCCACGGGCCCCCTTGTTTGCTTTTGTGTCTACCTGCCTTTGAGGAGAAAGTCCCGATACATTATAGGTTATTACATTGTCAGAAGTGATGGAACTTACAAGAAAGGCATTATGATACAGTTGTAATTTGCGTCAAGGTTGTCAACATTTAATGCCAATAATTTATTTACTACAATTCTGTGAATTTTTATAAAGTTATTTTTAGTGTCACAGATGTTACAACCAAATTGTCACGGACGTTACAGCTGACTTTTAATAGTCTATTTAAAAATAAAAGTAAAAACGGAGTCAGTCTCTTACTGAAATGTCAACATGACCTAAATTTTGCGCAGAAACGAAAACACAATTTCCTTTTTTTCCCTAAAAAAACTGATTTTTTGTTGTTATCACGGACGTTACGTTTTTTTTTTCATTTTGCCTGGAATGGCTTTAAATTATAAATTAATGTAGTACACATCTGTTAATGAGATAATTGAACTTGTTTCGGGCATGCGAGCTCATCCATTCATGACTGAACGTTCGTGAGTGATTGTGTAAGAGCTGATTGTGGATTGAAGTGATGTCTTTGTTTCGTTGTAATGCAGAGAAGCCCTGTCCACACAAATAAGCTCAGGAGAATGACAGGAGGTGTGAACGGGTACACTCGCCATTAATAAATTACGAAGTGTTAGTGCAGTACACAAGGCTTCATAGAGTTGTTCGATAGAGTTTGGTTACGAATAGCGCAGAGGATTAAAGGTGGTGTGGCATTTGCCGAAACAAAAACAAAAACGTGTTCAGAATTTTTTCAGCACTTCGCTTAAATGTACTAGCTAGAAAAAATCGCCAACACACGATACTTCAAAGATCTAAATCAAACTGCCAATTCCTTCATTCTCAAATATTATTATTGAAACAGAGTGACACAAAGATCACACGAAAGAAGTATTAAAAAATGAAATAACGACCACCTTAGGCTACAAGTTTTCGATAGTTCTGATATTTTAATGAAATAATAATAAAATAATGTAATGTATATGCTTATTTAAAATTCTGAGTACCTCGTAAGACGTCTTCGCGTACCCACGGTTAAATATCACTAGTCAAGATTATAGCTTATTGGTTTAATGAAGAACAGAATAATTACAAGGTAACCAAAAAAGTTCTTGCCGTTTTTGATAGTAAGAAACAAAAAAAGGTATACAGGAAATGCCACCGTTAGTCCTCAAAGTAATCCCCATCACTTTTGGCAACGTTCCTTCAGCTACGCAATGCTCTGGTGGTAAAACAGAGGGTCTCTTGGACGGAAAGAATGACATGACTTTGTTAACACTTGTTTCAGATATTACTTACATTTCTTGAAAACAAAACGAAGAAGAGTTCCGAAAATACATTTTAATATCTATATGTATATATATATTTTGTGAAGTGTATTTTTGCAGTGTGCAATGTGTAAAAATGTTTAAAGAATTTAATTTAAATATTTGTGTTAATATTTTTTTTTCTAAAATACTAAAGAAGAAGCTGTGAAATTAGTACTCATATAGATTAATTATTATCAGTAAATAATTTTCATCAAATTTAAGCTCTAATTTTCGCCCACTATGCAACTCTTTCTGTTCAGTATTCGAAGACGAAGAAATTAATTTCATTTTTTTAAATCTCTTGTTCCAGAAACGAGCGAAAGGCCAGGTATTACTAGAACGAGTGTTTCAACACTTGGAACTGATCGAGAAAGATTATTTTGGACTCCAGTTTTCTGACAGCGGAGTTGCGCCTACGGCTTCTAACTCAGATCTCATGGTAAGCAATAATACGGTTATGTGAAACTGCTTGCTTTCAGTGTTTTATGTAGTGCATCATCATCACTCCATTTTTACATCACCCTAGCGGACATTTCTTTTACTATTATTATCTGTTTCAGGTCATGCCGTTGTTTTAATGAAATTGTTGATTTGCATAAAGTTAACCATAGCTTTTTCCATCAATATCACAGACATACGACACATATCTTCTTTTGTTCGGAGTAGAACATACTTTCGATGTGGCTAGTGGCGTTATGAGAGAAGAGGAAATGGGAACTTTCGACACCCTAGCTGCCCTATTAGGCCAGGAAAATTAGCTCATGTTTGGTCAAAAGGATCAAATAAAGATAAATAAACTGAAAGTTTCAGGACTTGCTCGCCGACACCTCTCTACTAAAGATACTAGAAGTCGCAAGAAATCCCACTTGCGGGAAAAGTCTGCCATATTGAATTATTGCTTGCAGGATCGTATTTCTGAATCTGTCATAAAAATGAACTATTCTACATATCGAGAGTTAGCTCTTGATATCTCGGGTTCTTATCTACAATTTTTGTGACCGGAAGTAGTTGTTGTCTTTTTATTGAAAGGAGAAAAATTGGCGGACTTTCCAGTTGAAACTTCGTAATAAATAAACGTAGAAGTGAATTGGACGTTTATTTTTCACTAAGTTTCAACTGGGAAGGTCGCCAATTTATCTCCCTTCAATAAAACAACAACAACTTTAGGTGACAAAAATTGTAGATACGAGATATTAACAACTAACCCTCGATATAGTTGTAATCTTTCTAGCTCTTCTGTTCTCAAATACACGAACTTGCACGAAAACATAGTATCATCATCATTACTAATGTCTTGTCTGTAACGGCAGATCCTTACAGAGGAATTTAGCTCTTTCCATACACCTAGGTCTTGTACTTTCTTTTTGGTATTCAAGTATTTTCCCTAATACTATGAAAAAAAATGCATCCACCCATTTCTTCTTCTTCCCTCCTTTGAGCATACCTTAGTTGCATATATCAATATACAATGTGATAAACACTCCTTTTTTTCCCTTCTCATCAAGGCGTAAACTATTGGAAGGAAGGAAAACCTTTCGGCACTATACTTCTGTCGAGAAACAACATAATTTCGCTTTCTAATGCAAACGAAAGTGGCAGTGGCCCAGAATCGTTTGATTAACATCAACCCAAGTCGACGTTTCCGTCGAATTATCTGTCTGATTAGAAGTGACGAAGAACTTGAAAACTACTTAGCCTGTGAACTGCCAACGCTTCCGTTCTCCTTACTTCAGGAATTTTCTCTGCGAAAAGATACTAAATTTTGTTTGATACCAGAGCTGATATCCCTTATCATGGACAGGGACGGATTAAGGCCATTGGGGTCCCTGGAGCAGGGGCTCATTATGAAAAAATGTTACGTTATCTTTATGTTACAATACTATGCCAAATTTTATTGTTTTAAACTTTGGGATATTTTTTTGGGGGAGCATCTTCTGCAAGCATAAAGATCTTTCGCTTACAAAAAAGGGCGCTGCGGACCATTTTTGGCCTAAAAATCCGAGCCTCATGCAAAAACATCTTTAAATCATAAAAACAAAACCCTACTCTTCCTTGTCTTTTTTATCTATAAATGTATAATGTTTGTTATGAAGTATCAACACTTGTTTACTTATGTTAGGAGTATTTACCAGCACAGTACAAGGTAAAAGATTAATATATTTGTTAATCGCCTGAAATACGTATGTACATATAACGACGTATATTATCACTGCACAAAATTATACAATAAGCTACCTCGGTACTTAAAATCTATAGAAAATACAGTGGAACCTCGATATATCGAACCTCAAGAAGAACGAGAAAACTTCGAATTATCGAAGATTTCGATATATCGAGGTTCGATTTATCAAGGTGATTCCTGACTCACTGCGATAGGTTCACAACAACAAAAACAACGGTTATTGGATGCGTTTCTCATCACTAATTTGATGTAATTAAAGGGTAATGTATTTTAATTTTTAAAATGTCTATATTAAACAATGGTGGGGGTTACAGATTGCAACATGAACGATTGTCGTTCAAAGAACGAACTGAGCTTCGTCTAAATACAGTACAGATATCAAAACAACTTTGATATATAGAGGTTTTCCAATCAAAACTTCGATATATAGAGGTGCGGTGCTAAGCCAAGCAAGTATAAAAATTCGAAATATCGAGGTGTTCCTGACCAGTCCTTCGATATATAGAGGTAAAAATACACATGCGTGTGATAGCAGGTTCAAGGGGAATGGATGAACTTCGATTTACCAAGGAATTCGATATATCGAGGTTCCACTGTATTTCAAAATTTAAATCTGTACTTCTCGAAACATTGACAGGTAAAGCCTACTATACAATCAACGAATATGTAGAAGATGATTTCCTGTAACCTTGTTTTAATTTTTAAGTTATACAATGTATTTTATCTCTAATAATCACTTGTAATATGTTCCCGGATAAATGGAAAACAACAAAAATTTATCCCATACCTAAAGGCAATAGCAAATCTGAAATAAAAAAATATAGGCCACTTGCCATATTCTGCACATTTGCCAAAGTATTTGAATCAATATTGTACAAAAAAATCAGTATTCATGTCAAACCATCAATATCAGAATTTCAACATGGTTTCCTCAGTGGCAGGTCAACTGTAACGAATCTTTGCCTCATTACTGACTACATAACTTCAACCATAGGATGCAATATACACCGACTTTGCTAAGGCATTTGACACAGTAAATCACTGCATTCTTACGGAAAAACTTTGGCAATTTCATTTTCCCCAGGTCTGGTTAAGTTATTTGAGTCCTATTTTAATGATCGTAAACAATATGTTGTTTAAAGGTGGAATATCCAAAGAATATCCTGTATCTTCTGGAGTGCCACAAGGGTCGAACCTAGGACCCCTATTATTTTTATTGTTCATTAATGATCTCCCTGCATGTATCAAAACACCTAACAAACTTTTAATTGCTGACTACTTAAAAATTTACTCTACTATCAATTCAATGAACGATTGTGAAAATCTACAGCTTGGCATAAACGAAATAGTTAAATGGTGTAGCAATAACTCACTTGAAATTAATGTTAACAAATGTAATGTAATGTCATTTACGAGACGTCAGACAGCCGTGCATTTCAAATATAAAATTAACAACACGCCTCTACCATACCCCAAAACAATAAAGGATCTAGGTATAATATTTGATTCCAAATTGCTTTTTGACGTTCATGTAGACAAAGTTGTCAATGAAGCGTATAGAAATCTGGGATTAATAATAAGAATGGGAAAAGATTTCAGGAAGACTGAAACTCTCATACGTCTATTTTGACATATGTAAGATCAAAAATTGAATACGCTACCATTATCTGGAATCCAAGTACCGGTACTGCACGCAGATCAGACAAGCTCGAAAAAATCCAAGCAAAATTCCAAAGATTCCTGGTCTACAAAGAAACAGGCGTATACCCGAGAACTGATAGCAAAAAAATATTACATACAAACTTTAACATGATGAGTCTTGGAAACAGACGTACTCTTCATGAAATGATTTTTCTTTACAAAGTGTTTACAAATAGAATAGATTGCATCAATCTGCTCTCAAACTTTCAGATAAGTGTCCCATCAACCAAAACCAGAACAAAAAACTCAGGATTCTTTTATTATCAAAAACCGCGAATAAATATTATATAAAAGTCACCAACTTGGAGAATGAGTGCAACCTATAATGACAAGTAAAAGAGTTGAGTAAATTGATTTTCATAACATGAATCATAAACAAATTCATAACATTGTAAAAAAAAATACTGTATGTTGATTGTACTCCTAGCGGTGACAATAATGTAAAATATGGAACATTGTAATTAGGTTCTTCTGTTGTGTTCTAAATAAATAAATAAATAGATAATGTAATTACTTGATTTATTAATGCAATTAGATTCAATATGACGATTTTGATGTACAACTGGTCTTTAGACCACTAATGTACGAAGAAGATGAATAAATATGAATATGATGGGGTCTTTCTCTCAACATTTTCAAAAATGTCTCTAAATTATATAGGAGTGAGTCATGTCATTTGAAAAACTTTTATGGTGAAATGTTTTTATTTTCTAATTTTTAAAAAATCTCTGGAGGCCCCCTTGGTCGCGGGGCCCTGGAACGATCGCTCCAACCCTTAATACGGACCTGACCATGGATATCCATCTGATTCGCATATAGTGTATGTTGGCTGGCAACCTTCTCCATAAACTTTCATGGGTGGCAGATGCCTCTTTTACTGAGATTCGCAAGACGTACGTGAACTAGGTGTTCTGCAGAACTATGGTAGGCTAGGAGCTTAGATGTAGTTTTTGATGACTACCAGCATTCAACTGCAAAAGACGTGGAACTCCTTTGCCAATCTTCCAGTTGTTGTTGAAAGTGACAAGAAACCTCCTTGATTTCAAAATCTTTTTGACCAACTCTCAGAATAAATCTGGCTTGATAGAATTATTGTCAACAGAAGTAATTAAAGAACGTGTTACTGTGCATCGCACTGATAGTAGTTAACACAGTAGATGAGTGAGCACACAGAGGACGAACTTCTGTGATTGTCGGCCAAGACACAGGCCGTTTAAAATTTCTAATACCCATTAATAGGTCTAGTAAGATAGTGATGAATTCATGTTGATACCAAGATCTAACACAGTCCCAAGGAGGATCTTGTGTCCAAAACTGCTTGAAGAGGGTCTAAGAAAGATGAGTCGTCATGTTATGTTCTTCAGGGTATGATACAACATCAGCACCTTACAAGATGGTGACAAAAATAAAATATTTTTACAAGTTCAATATCGCGCAGCACAAGGTTGAGATTTGCTATAATTGAGGAGTGCACTTTACAGTGAATAAAAAAAAAGTGAAGAACTGATATTGCGCGGAAGACAGCCATATATTTTCAGCTGCGCATCTGTAGATCTGATGTTTGTAACAATGTCGTGCTACTTTTGAACAATTGTATCTCCAAAACTACAAATGACTCGAAATTTCTTGAAAGGAATTTGTTTTTCTTGTCTTGATGTGAATAATCACTTCCCCGAAGTTCGTAGCATTATTTCAAGGACACACACTGTTTAGCATAGCCTACTAACAAAAAATCTGGATTAGTCTTAGGCTGTCGTACTATTTTTAGTCAGCGATCTTAGAGAATTATTGGGTATTTTCGATGGGATGGCATTCGTATGTCGTTACGCTCCCTATTAAAACATCATTGAAGTCAACGATTTGTTTAAGATTCAGTAGATGTGCTGCATATTACGCTTGAGTGTGGACACTAGGTCGTATGGGATTGCGTTTAGGCATAAAGATCCAGAAAGATCATTCTTTTATGAGTTCATTTTATCGAATCCTGTAGCAGATTTTCTCTGTATTCTTCTTTTTAGTTGGGCACCTAGAAAGTTGTCTTGTATTTTTGTATGCATTTAAATTACCAAAATCTGTGGCAGTAGATATATTGGTATTCTATTAGAATATTTGATGTAATTGGTTTTTGTCATGTACTTTTATTTGTTTTGTCGCTTTTATAACTTTTCTGCACTAAATAATGCAGTCCTTGTGCATTTTCTTTACGTTTCCAAAATGGGTTAAATCCATGTAGCCCAGTTTTTTGTAGAAGCCGAAATTCTAATTAAGCGCTTTGACCTACAAGACGTATTTGTTTCTGCATGTTATTTGAGAATTATAAACAGAACTTTTGCGACGTTAAAGTTTTGGGAGACGTGCAACGTGATAATTACAGAGTTCGCCGTGATTTGCAGGTTTTAATAAGGCACTATGCTCTTCATTTCTAAATTTTCTCTTTTGTACATATGAACAAGAAGTGGATGAGTAATTTTTGAAGGGAAACTTTCTGCACACGTCTTTATTCACGATTTATTCTCTCCTTCTACACATTCTATTTTCAATATATCCTTACAGTTTCTAGTATGGCTCCCCCATTGAAAGTATTATTCAAAGTGTTATCCAATCATTAGCATATTGGAAGTGTTACTTTAGAGTACCGGTACTCAGTTTTTTTTATACGGATTTCAACATGTGATACCATACAATTCACGGAAATAGATGTAGTTAGATTATTTTTGTTTTCGTTTTCGTTGTACGAAGTTTTAACTTCAGGCTTACTCAGTTTCTCATCAAAACCTTTTTAATAGGTAGCGAGAGAATTGAAGGATTTAGTGTTTTATTTTTAGCTCGCTTGCATGTGCACTTCTCAAATGCACAAGAAGTAGAATTTTTTACAGTGTGATTTTTTTGTATAATATTCTTATGTTGTTTATTTTCAGCGTTGGCTTGATCCTGTGAAACCCGTGAAAAAGCAGCTGAGGAGTAAATGTAAGAGGTTTTTCTCCTAATTATTTAGTCGTCTTGTTTTTCTTCTTCATTGCATTATTATTTACATTAAGTAATCATTTTAACCCATTGACGTAGTTGAAAAAATAGTGTTTGCAAACTCTTTTTCAAGTATCTGAAGCTTTTTAGTGGATTTCATTCAAGAAAGAAGCACTTTTGAATCCATTGCGACGCACAGTGGTGAAAAAAAAATAAAAAAAATGGTGACATTATGAATTATTAACCAGAACTCTCCCTAACCAAATATACATGAAACACATGTATTAATCACTCTGATTCATTAGACGATTTTTCACAAGACTCATCACACATGCACATGGTTATTATGTTCTTGTCAATGCCCTGTACACGACAATTTTCATGAAATGGTTGCATGAAAATGCTGCACTAAATTTAGACTGATTGTCCTGCTTTTGACATCTTGCGAATACAAAATCTACATTTCGTACACATCCAGGCATCATCATGCTTATCTGAAGAAGTGACGTTCACTTCCGAAAGTCTTGGGGGGAAAAATGCATATGTTTTTTTTTTTTTTTACAGTTTTTGATAAGGCTCACAGGCTTAAAATTGACTGAAACACTATAAGGTATGTGCTAAAACACTGATGGAGTTTTAAATTTGTCTCCCCTTGAAAAAGATATTACAGATCCTTGTGCATAGAATGGCAGATAGAAACAATAATTAAAGCACTTTCCATTGATTTTCCCCTAACGTACTCGTACATTACAACACAAAGTTTCTCTTAGATTTTTGTCAATGACTGGTCTTTGTTACAGAGAGCAAGGCATGGCACAGATAGTGGATTGAAAATAGATGGTAAGCCATGATGAAGTGCTAATACACAGACCTCGTGTGGTAGAGGCAACGCATTTTCGTAAAGTCTCTGGGTTCGGCTGCTAGCAGAGGTCAGCGAGCCTATGATAAAGAAGGAAACAGAGGGAATAGAAAGATACGCGCAAGTATGTGCGCTGTACTGCTGTAGTCATTCAATGTCGTTTGCTGTGAAGGCGAACACCTCCTGGCGCGATGGTTCAAAAATTGTCCTCCACGGTTTTTCACAGTTCCTTCGCTGCCCGCCTCCTGATTTTGTTGTTTCGAGTGGGCGAAGGCAAATGCTTATACTGTCTGTTACTCAAATGTCACGTGATAGAAGTATATAGATTCACAGCCAAGTTGTACATAATGCGCTCTCAGAGACTTTCCGAAATTGCGTTGGCTCTAACTTGGAAAGGGAACGGACTATTCGGTGACAGGTCTCGTAAGAATTATCACCAAATAAGCTTTCCTTACCCTACATACTAAAGTATATATATGTAGGTTATTTAATGTTAATATTTTTAATTTCCTTGTCATGGACATTATTGAATAAATGATGGAAAAACTGCCGTTCTTTAATTTTCTTAGAAACAGTATAAAAAAGCTTGACGTACTATATCTTTGTATAAAACTCTATGTATATTGGAGCAACCAATCTGTGAGTTTCATCGTCATATATGTTCAGGGTTTACTTCAGAAGATTTCCATAACCTCTATCTAGTGATTCCGCCAGACATTACCCCCGAAAGTCTCGACATCCCAAACTTTAAAATCTTTCCTGTGAAAAATCGATAGAAACCGTCCACGACTTGCACGCTCCCAATTTTGACTTTACACCACCACCCCAAACTGACAATCCTGCCTCTATCAGACATGGTCCATAAATGCAAAACATTCATACAAAACTTTTCTTGCTTCTTTTTTGCCCAGACCCTTTCAGACTAATATATTCCGATCCATTTATAACCTATGTAAGCACAATGTTTTTTTAAAAAATCTTCCATTAGGAGATGGGACTTTAGAATTTAAGTGTTAAAAAAATAGTCACCGTTGTTAAATCATTTACATTGCAAAGGTTTCATAGTTGCGGATTTCATTCATTTTGAAGAGACCGTTTTCTTTTCGTTGTGAAAGACGAATATTTTAATCTTATAAATTATAGTTTCATAGAGTTAGTAGCAAATAAATAACATGTAAAGAAACAAAGAGAGAGGCGCTTTGATTCATATCACTTCCTCATTTATTTACTTTATTATTATTATTATTATTTTCATAATGCTTACAAGGAATTCTTCTTAGCAACCAACATTATAATTAGATTAGTATTTCTAATATTAGTGAGACTTAGTGTTGTCACGAGACGAAACAGAGAAATGGCTACAGAAAACGAGACGAGACAGAACCCTCATAATGTAAAGTATACATCTTTTCGAAACGAGACACTCTCTGGACAATGTATTTTCGAGACGAGACATCCTAAATCTCGTCTCGTCGGCAACACTAGTGAGGCTACTACGCTATTTACACACGTAAACGAGAAAATTTAATTTAATGTTTTCAAATTTAACGATTTTTTAAAAATAAATTCTATTTTCCACCAAAAACTTTTTTATTTGAATTCTACCTAGGCCTATCCATTTTTATAATAAGAATAATAATAAGTAAAAAAAAAAACTCTCCCACTTTTCGACACTTCGGTATTTAACGATGGATAAGATTTCTACTAATAAACCATGCAATATCACTCAAACTTCATTGAAAACGTCATAATTAAAAAAAAAAAGTGCTTAATGGTTCCGAATTAATTGTTTAATGGAATTCGGTAGTCCAAAAAAGCATAGGATTTCACATAAAATATAAGCCAATGAAACCATTTGGAGGGTTTAGGACAATAAACGGCTCTTTTCCACCACTTTGCCACGTGAAAGATATAGTTGTTACTATGGATATGTATTCAGACTTTAAATTTTTACTGGCTCAAGAAGGAAGCGTGTGTTATAACCAAACGTACACATGTATACCAGACCATATTGCCATTATGTTGAAAGAAATAAACGAAATTTGACCGTCACGTAGCTTCTGATTGGTTACTGAAAAAAAAAACTTTATTCGCGATAAGATAAAATTATTTATATGGGCGGTAATAGTACTATAGCTCACGCCCATCCGGAAATAAGGTCGAGGATGGACTGGGAATCAAATCCACCTCCAGTCCAACACTTTTGACAATACACTAAATACGAATCCAAGTGGTTTTCCCGCCTTTTTCGTTTGACGTCAATTATTCAAAATTCATTGCAGGTAAACAAATTTATAACTTTCACAGACCAAAGTTCATGCCATGCTTCAATAAGGACTTCAATTAGCTTTAAAGAAACGTTAGTAATAACTTCAGGATTGTGTGCAGACACTTTTGGGACATTATTCTGTCCGAAAAGTGTCTGCACACAATCCTGCGGCCACTAGTAGCATTTCTTTAAAACTAATTGTACCCATGATTGAACCATGGCATGAACTTTGGTCTGTGAAAGTTATATTTTGTTTACCTGCAATGAATTTTGAATAATTGACGTCAAACGAAAAAGGCGGGAAAACCCACTTGGATTGAGCCTTAAGAATTACATTGAGAAAGTAACAGCTACTTCAGTGGGTTAAGAAATATTCTGTTGCATAACAATGCAGATAGGCTTAAATTAACTGTTCGGCTATATAGTTGAGATAAAATGTATGCATGTTTGTGTTTTTAAAATTAGAAATTAATGATAATTGTTCATGCATGTACCCAGAATGTTATTGGTTGGAAGAATTGTTGATCGTACTGCAGAGGCTGTGTGTGCTTCTTAACCCTTTATCTTGATTTCATCACCTTGCTAATATGTTTTATATTATAACATAACCGTAATGACTTGCTTGTTGGAAGCAGTGCGGGTAAGTGACAGGATTCAAGTCTTTTTGAACAGGTAATAAATGACTTAATTTCTGACTCGCTAACATACATTTGCTTATCGTGTTAGATAATGTTGAACATCACTAAGCGAAAATGTTGCATCGAGTCTTGGATACGGACGGATAGAAACGATCTCTAGTTGCCAACTGTTAGAATAAAATCATCCATGGGAAGGAAATTTAATTTTTTTAATTTTTGGAAGACGAAAACTCGAAACTAATTTTCTAAAATTGTGAAACTCTGGTTCATCCTGTGGATTTATTAGCAATTAAAATGAAACTTCATAGTATTTAAACGGAGTTAGTCTGGGGTTCTCGCATTTTATGGTTTACCCGTTTACATAATAATAATAAATACGTTTCCAGTCATAAGGCGTCCGATGGCCGTGATTCCGGACGTGAATTCAAATTCCGGGTTGGCAGGGAGGGTCCAAATCCATGTGGAACGTTGTCGATGGCAAACACAACACGAGTCCTCGAACATCAGACTCGTTCGTATTAAAAGCTGCTAAGTATCGAATATCGTTCGTATCAAAATCGCTCGGAACCGAATAACATTCATTTCGAAAAATCATTAGAAAATCGAATGTCATTCGTATCGAAATAGCCATTGGAAAATCAAATATAATGTATATAAAAAATCAGTCGAAATCGAATAGGATCAATCACGTACATCGAAAAACTGTTAGAAGTTGTATATAGTTCACATCGTAGAATCGTTGGAAATTAGAGATCATTCATACAGAAGAATCATGGAATTCGAATCTATTGCTAATACCGAAAGATCGTTTCAAATATACTTCTCATATGAAAATTGTTCGAATTCTAATATCGAACATATCGAGATGTGATTCGATAGAAATGTCATTCGAAATATCATATGATACTGATTTACAATTTTTTGGTATTTCGATATTGGAAATATTAATAATAAAAAGTCAGTCTTAGCTCTTATTTATTTCCTCTGCCATGGATAGGAAGTTAGCGACTCTGGTTTAAATCCGGCCACTCGCCAGGAGTTACCGTAGTGACGGAAAATATCCGTTGAACCAGTGCCCTTTCTTCACTGGTGCCTGTAGTTCCGTAGCGGTGCACAGACAGTGGATTCTTCTGTGAGGACAGGCCAATGAGCTGAAGGTTTCTTTTCAAAGAGAACCAATGGTTTTTTGCTATTACCTTATATCATATGTAGGTTTTCATTCCAACAGTTTTCAAGTGGATTCTGAACTATTTTGTTTAATCTCGATCCCATAGAGAGACCTTAACGTTATTTCAATATTGCTTGGCAACGGTGGTCCATTGGTGTGAGTCGCTAGGTTTTAGTTCACGTGTGACAGAATTGCAGTCAGAGAGCATAGATGTTTGTGGAATTTTAATACAACTACTTGAGTCGAGAAGGGATGGAGTTATTGAAATATCTCATAAAATACAAAATGTACAAGTTTTTCAAATGTTTCTCTTCACTGTACATAATGTATAACCCGCAGGTAACATATTCAGACTACAAAGTAGGTTGACCATTTTCGTTAAAAATCAAAAGTAGGAGCATACGATTCCTAAACATCTTCCAAAACTGAAATAAGTAGGTATTGATGTTCGAAAACCGGATGATTATTTTTTTTGAAAAAAAAAAAAAAAAAAAAGTAAGCGGTTTCTTTTTACACAAAAATCACACACAAAAAGGTCTGTAAATTTTTTCAGTGAGGTTAAAATGAATATTTATTTATAGAAGGTGAAATCCGGAAATTGCTTAATAAACAAAAAGTTGGTACGTTTTCGTAAATCCTTCCTTTTTTTTCTCTCTCGAAAAATCGAGAGTAGATTGAAGGAGCTCTACTTACCAAACTGCGGACGACATTCATGCGATTAGCAAGGCAAATATGAGAACGTACTAGAAATGAATAAAAATAAAGACAACGTAACAGTAACGGAAGAGCACAATGGCTGGGGAGTTGAAAAAAAAGGCGAAAGGAAGTGGGGAAGGATATTGCTTCTTCGGCTGATAAGTTTCCATGGACAACCTCTTTTGCTTACTCTCTCTCTCCGACAAAGAGGATGGAGCTGGGGCGGACGAGAGCTTGTGTGTACTTTTCGTGCCGATCCAATAACTATTTCGAAACACGCAAGCGGATGAGTGGCCCACGTGAGACAATTGCCACGTGAGATATGTCCTAATTTTTGCTTTGAGATGGCGAGAATCCAGAAATGACGTCACGGGAAACAATGGAATGTAGGCGCATGCAGTATGTCCAACTCGAAGATATTTAGAAAGTAGGCCTATTTTACAGTTAAATCACAAACTGTATTTCTTCAAAGAAGAATGAAAGGGACACAGTTTGAAAAGTGAAAACGTTAAGAAATACGTGTATTTGAAAATGTAGTTCGATTTCTGATTAGCAACACAAGTATTTATTCCCTATTTGATTTCGTGCAATCAGTGGAGACGCTTCCGTTTAATTAATGCATAGTTAATTAAATACCTAATAAAAACGTTTGAAGTGTATCTACTGTAGTTCTATCATTGTTAGGATGTGACGCTATGGGACATTATTACCGTTTTAGCGCAAGATCTACTAAGTGTCTTTGAAGACAGACGATCAACAATGATACTTTTTTTCATGATCATATTGTAGAACGAATTTCAACAGTATATGAAACTTAATGGTAAGTCCACACTAGGCTATATTTTTGCGCATTCACATGTTGCTGAGGACTGTCTCAGAGGCGCGACAATCTTCGATCGTTTCTTTATTATTCCGAAGTTTGAAGACAAAAAACGAGACAAAGAAAATGTATACGCGTCATCAGTTAATACATAAATTAGTATGTTGGCACTATGCACTACAATAGGTTTAGAAAGAAAATCTTTATAAAGAAATTGGAATGATTGATATATCGCACTTCCAATGAAAGAGGGTCATTTTCTTTTTAATGAGTGATATTGAACTAACACATTTATGGCTTTTTAATTTCTGATATCGTCGTGGACAGACATATTCATAGACTTTCACAGTCGGTGGGTTTCGTGTGTAATATCTGAGACGTAGCCACTAACTTCTTCAGAGACGATTATGATGCAGATTCTGAGTTTTTTTTTTTTCTAAACAGGGTTTAATGTATGGAAGAATCTTCTTAGTTTCTACCCATTCATGGATTTTTTTTCTCAATATTTTCCTTGGTTCAGTAATAGCTTCAATGGACCTTACAGGACGTGGGTCATCTTCAGTGCTGATTTTTCTTCTCATTATTATTATCTGCCTTGGCTCCTGCCGCCACTACCCCCATAGATCATCTGGTGCATCAATCAGCTGTCACGTCATGTGTGCTACAGCAGCCGAGAGGTGGAGCTCGGATGCAAACTCGCTGACTTACAATATCACGCACGCTTTTTGACGGAAGTTCATTTATGTGTGAGCACACGAAGTAAATATTATGATGAAAGGTCAGTGTATGTATTGGCGCTTATTTTTGATGATTTTAATGGCAATGCGTATCATGCAAACGTGACAACGTCTCAAGCAGCTGAGGTAGACAGCTACGAAGCGCGCTGGGGACGAGAACCAACGCAGATAATAATTCAACCGACCGTTTCTTCTTCACAGTGGCATATAGAGGGATTTTCTCCCCAAGTGTACAGACCATATCAGCATGGATGCCATTCATGGTTAAACTTTTCTGGTGCAGGAATTTGATAACTGTTCTTAATTTGTCTATCGTTTCCTAAATTGTTCACACGCCTATAGGATTCACCTAAAAATCTCACGAATGTCTGAAAAACCTTAATGCATTGCTTGATAGATTGGCTTAGGATTGTTGGGGCGACCCTCGTATTCAGTCTATGAACACCATTTTGTTCATCTCTGGATTTTAACTTTCATGAACTCAGCTAGGAGGTACTCATGAGGTAGAAGAATGGATCACGACAGTGAAATTAATTTTCTGTGCATTATAAAAATATTAGCTCACTTCCACTTAAAGTTCATGTATTTAAAAGCAAAACATAAACAAGGAAAAATAAGTGTAAATTAAGACTTCCGCCGAATTAAAGATACTTCACGCGAAGGTTGTGAATCCAACAGATTACAAACAGTCTAGAAATCGAGGTTACTGATCCCAAATATAAAATCACTTTCTTTCTACCTGCTTTCGTTTAGGAGGTAACAGGCGTTACAGAGTGAGTGCATATAGTGCAAAATTACCAGCAAGGAAAGGCTGTGGCTTCAGTAGAATGAAAACAGCCCGACAAGTTCAGTTCAGTACAGTTAACCAAAACCTGAAGTCTATGTCCGTATTTTCATTGAGGTGCTAACGTGAATTCTTAAAATGGGAATGTTCTGCCGCTTATACAGTTACCAGATTAAGGTTAATGTAAAGCAACGATCTCCAACTAAAGATGGCAGCACTACCTCCGTATATGTCTAATGTATTTTTATCGTTGCACGAAATTTCAATGCTGCTTAGAACTACAAATTCAAGCCTAGAGAGTTCCAACTTTCAGAGAAGGAATTTCATAACCAGTTCAAGAGTTCGATCAATACCGATTTTTTATTTTTGTTTTTCTTCATTGTTGAAAGAGCTTCATTGTTATAGGTATGTTCGCGACAACAAGCAAGCGATTTCAGCGATGAAGTAAAACGAAAATAAAAATCGGCATTGATCGAACTCTTGAATTGGTTATCAACTTTAAATTTTAGTCTTTGAAAGTTAGAACTCTCTAGGCTTGAATTTGTAAGAGTAGCATTGAAGTTTCGTGCAACGATAAAAGTACATTAGACATATACGGAGATAGTGCTGCCATCTTTTGTTGAAGATCGTTGCTTTACATTAACCTTATAACAACACCAGATAAATCGAGATCGCTGAAGAGAAATCTGAAGTCTGTTTCTGTCTGCTTTCGCTTAGGCGCTGACCTCCTTTAGAGTGAGGACTAACAATTCTTGGGTTCATTAAAAAGAACTTTTTAAAGCTAGAAATGACGACTAATAATTGTAAAGAAGTCGATCCATTGTACGTAAGTACATGACCTACCTTATGAAAAATATTGTAGCAGTTTGATGCTGGATTCTCGAAACCAAATTTTATCCTTAGAACAAATATAAAGCATGCATTACGTAACAAGTTATATTTTCATGGTTCTTACTCATCAATACCTATTCTCAAGCTTCATGGAATAGAGCCAAAGCGAACAGGAAGTGAAGTTTATGAAGGGAGGCAAAGGCAGGCATCTAATTGTAATTCGAACGTCGGGCTATCCATATATACAAAGAAACATGGTAAGAGCCAAAATTAGAGTATCTGTCATACGTTCAGCTGCAGTTTACCTCGAAATTGACGGCTGTTTATAACGTTTCCACGTCATTTCAATGACTTTTAGTTTCACTGGTACATACAGAAGTGTAGATACTTTATTGTTACAAGTGGACTATTCGTTGAAGACGAAAATAGACACTTTCATTTTCCCAGAATTTTCAAAGAATATTTAGAAGTTTCTGTACTGTCATTCAAATTTAGACCATTATTCAGTCATAATTATTATTTAGACTTACTATTCGGCTAGATTTGTTTTCATAATATTGTTCTTACCAGTATCCACAAAAGTTGAAAGACACATATCTTCAGAACAATCTTATCTGAAATATGGTTTAAATGTAAATCTGAATAACATGTTTTATTTTTATTTATTTTTTTAAATGTAAGTGGTATTTCTGTGAGTAAGGTTATCGGCATCGGAAATTTTTATGTTGCATGGTTTGCTAGCATCGTTTGTCTGTTTTTTTTTTCTTCAGTGGCTTAATTTTTGTTTAACGCTGAAGTGGTTCTTCAAACTTTATGAATTACTGAATAACGAAACTATAATTAATAGCTCCAAAGTGATTTTGCGAATATCGAAAATATTGCTATTTTGCGATAAAGTCAGCAATACTTTACACGTATCCGTTCAATATGAAGAATTGCTTTTTTCTCCAATGTTAATGGCAGTACACTTAAACTGTCCAAAAGGAATTTGAATAAAGTGCAAACTTGTCTAAAACGGGGGGTGAATAAAGCGAAAACTTATCTACAATGAAACTTTGATATAAACCTGTCCGAAACGCTTGGCTAATGCTGATACTTGTCCAAAACGGAGCTTGAAGAAAGCGGAAACTTGTCCAAAACAGAGCTTCGATAAAGCTGACACTTGTTTAAAACGGAGCTTGGATAAAGCGGAAACAGCTTATTTTAGTCCCAGCTGTACCATTATTACTGATTTCAAACTTGTATTTAAAAAAATCGTGTCTAATCCTGTAAAAATGCCCGTCCCTTTGTCATGCCGGTTTGAGCAAGTGACACTATATTTTTTTAATTTTTTTTTTTTTTTTTGTGACTTGAACTGACAACTTTTGTCCTAAGAAGCTCATCATATTTGAGGGACAACTTTTCTCAGCGATCACTTCCACTCATAGGGATGGGGAAGATAGAAGCAAGAGACTTCATTGAAGTACCATCCCGGCATTCGTTTGGTGCAACAGAAAAGAAACTTGCACAATCTTGGTCCACATTGTAGTGGATCCACAAACTCGTGGGCAACGAGGGCTGTAGATTGTATGCTATGTGATCGTTTTGCTTTACACCATATGGAATGGACATTATCACGATTTGTATGATAGCACATATTGTATGTATAACGCTCCTGATTGAGAATAGCAGTTTTCTGGTGGATATAAATTGATGAAGCAATAAGTTGCCTGAATACATACGAAATTATTTTGTAATACACTCCGGATGATGCGTGTACTCTAATAGTAATGTGTTCTTGTGTTTCGTACCTCAGAGACAAATTGTGAATATACGTATTAAGCTGTATTAGTTTTAGATAAGGAGAGTCTAGAAGATAATAAGCATGTTGCGTAAAGCCTAGATAAAAATCTTGATAAGATAATTGGAGAGCTCGTTTTTAAAAACATCAGTGCAACACTACTGAAAATAAGTGTCGTTTCCAGATGTTTAGTTTTTAAAATAATATTTCCTGCAGTGTCTATATTTTGTATTTACATCCAGAAAAGACATACGAAAATTTTACGAACAATGTACCAGGGAGATTCAATAATTCTTAAGGATCCGCACACTATTTATAAAGGAATATTAGAATTTAGAACAATAGTAGACAACGTAAGTTACAGCGTTTTTCAGTACACAACTTACGAGCGTTCCACGAGCTTGTAGACACATTAAAAAATGCTTTTGATTGATCGCTCAACCATGAACACACCTCTTCTTTAACATGTTGTTCTATGTTATGGACATTCTCTTGTAAAATACCACGATAAATTCGCATATGACTTCATCAATTATCCTACATAGCAAAATGTCGTCCCAGGAATATCTGACAGATCTCCTGGCAGGATATCGGGACATCCGTAGGACGTTCTGTTTAAGTCCCGTTTACATCCATGGGACGTATAGTTATAATTAATCCTTCGTATAACTATACGAAGGCATATCCTTCGTATAGTTATAATTAATTAAATAATAATAGTAAGGTCGATTTAATTTATAGAAATTCCAGGTAGGTAATCCCGCACGGCTTTCCGGGGGACATCCAGGGGACCTCCATACGGGATGAACTGTTTGTATTGCCCACAGAGTTATCCCACGGACGTCCTTAGGACATCGCTATGGGAGTTTGAGAAATCTGACGTTAATGGGATCTAAATGGGACGTCCCAGGGATGTACTCTGCTATGTGGGATTACTCGTCAGTTTGTTAGAATTATGGCATGAACTTGCTCAACGATGTTGTTAGTAGTGGTTGTGCATTGGGTCTCGTCTCTTTTCGTCGTTCATTGCTGGTTCGACCGTTTTTGAATGTCTCAATCTGTTCAGATGTACTCTGCGGAGCTAAACACTGTCTTCCCCCATATTCGGACGACAAAGAAACCTGATCACTGATTGTTCTTTCTTTCAGCAAACTAAGAGTGGAGCGCAGGGATTCTGCTAAGATTTTCATGTAGGGTGGGTGTAAGTAGAATTGTGCAGGGTTCGACTTTTAAGCGTAAAAGAAATTAAATTCGGTGTCTCTGCTGGAGAATTTGAGAAGGGGAAGTTGACCCTATTGGGGGATCTGGCAGAATCATTGAAAGAGTGGCTATCTTTACAGCTCAACAGGTGCTAAGCATACTGAGTGATGAAGGTGAAACGATCGACAGAACAAAGCATCTTCATACGCTCGCTTAAAAAAAAAAAATGAACAGTAGAATAAAAATGCGTTGCTATACTTATTGAGTTACCCTCGAACAGGCATAAGAAAAAGCAGATTAGAAGTTCATTTATTATTACAGTTTTCCCCATAATTATCACTTGGAAAGATGCACATTCAGGAATTTCAGTTTGGGGTGGTGGTGTAAAGTAAGAATTGGTGGGGTGTAAGTGAAGTTTTGCACAATTTCTATCGATTTTATTTTTTTACCGCAAAAAGTTTAAAGTTAAGGGTGTGCTCGAGAATTTGGGGGGCTGGCAGAACCCTTTATGTACACTTATGAATACATTATGCACATTGCATAAATGAATATCTAGATATATGTGTAAATATTAACTAACCATAGTCTGCAGGTTCGAAGCCCACGTGTGTGCACAGCCGCTAAAAATTTGCATATCAGATGATGTATCAAAAGAGATGCGTCTCGTCGGGCAACTCCATTACCCATTTCGGTCAGTTCCATTCTCAGATAAGCAACACTTCTAGCTTGTCAATGTAAAGCTAAAGAAAAAGTAAATATTCCGAACACGTGCGTTATACTGTTGTCTGACACTTCTAAGTGACTGTAAGGATGCAGACCATGATTCTACTTTTCCTTTACTTATAAAGAAACAGTATTGATCGATTGAATATCTCTTTCCTTTTCCATCTAAGTGTTTGAAATGGTAAGAGGAAAGAAAAAAGCGTATATGGATCAGCTATCATTCTTTTGGGAGGGATCGGGTGTCGTTCTGAGATCTCTCCAGCTTCCTTGATGACGTCTCTATCAACATTCTAGATCTGCTACTGCTTCTCGTTCGCCGCTCTTGCTTACGCTGCATATTTTTTTATGCTCTTACCCTTTGTATGTCATAAACCATCCTATACGTGCTTCTTCTTTTCTTTCATTTAATTTTCTTCTTCTTCTTTCATGTCGTTTTATACCTTTCCATGAAAAGAAAATACCGGAATTTTTTCTTAAAACCTTTCATCTCCGGCAATTTCTCTTTTCTCTCTCTTGTTTTCCTATTCCAGGTATCTATAAAATTGACGGTGATGGGACGTGGAAGAAGGCATCAGCTGCCGAATTCGGTAATTTTTTTCTAGTTTTATCATCAATAAAACAATTTGTTTTTAAATACGAAATATTATTGTAAAAATAAATTTATCACTCGTGTAATTAATTCTATAAATTTGATAACTCCATTCACTTCATCTTATAATCATGTTTCAAGATATATTCCTCACTTCTGTTGTTGTTGTTTTTTTCTTTAAAATGTTTTGTCAGTATTAAAATGCTGTGAATGTATCTTTTACCACTGTTTAGGCATTTCCTCCGTTGTTTTGGATACTAGTTTCTTTTCGTCTCCAGGTATTCAAGTAACTATAACAGGGTTCCCACTCACCTGGAAATCCTGGAATAGTCAGAGAATCCAGCTTAGCATTAAAAAGTCCTGGAAAAGTCAGGGAATTTCACTCAAAATGTCTGAAAACCTGGAAAAGTCAGGAAATTTGATAGCTTATTGTTTGAAGTTCATTTAGCTACAGCAGGCATTTAATGTTAGATCGTTTTTGAAATTACTTGGAGGCTAATGTGCCAACCATGAAGCAATTTAAGAAAAGAATACAGTGAAATATTTTGATGTATCTTTATTTTCCCATGGAATTATGATATATATACAAAATGGGGTACCTGGAAATTTCTGAGTAGTGACCTGGAAAAGTCAGGGAATTTGATCTTGGCAAATGAGTGGGAACCCTGTATAATCAAGTCGTATGTTAATTACGACTTACAGTCGTACCTTAACAGTGTAGACTGTAGATCACCCCCATCATATGACCTTTCCATTGATTTACATGGGAATTGTTTCACTAGTCTCATGTCTCTCAGGAGCGTAATTTTTAATTTCTGTTTTCTCCTAGTATTTCGTCTTGTTTTCTTTGACTCGTGCTGTTTTATAGAAATGCAATATTTTACAGACGAACAGTATAATTTCCCGTTGATATATTGAGATTTATGTGGTAAACTATTAATAATACATTATGCTCATATATTTGAAGAAACCTCACAAACCAAAACTCTACAAGGATAAAAATAACCTCCAAGGCAAATTTAGTGAAAGCGGAACTCAAATATTCTACTTCTGAGAGACAGAAGACGAGTAAAGAGATTCGCATATAAATCAATGAAAAGGTCATACCAAGATGGCGGGAGTGATCTACATGTTAAGATAGGAGATGAAGATCAGACACTTTGATAATCTGAAGGCGGAATCAAATTAGTTACCGAAACGTTTGGAAAATCCTACCGTATTAACGGTGATAAAATTCATTCACACATTTTACTACTGTACTGATATCGTACTATTCCATTTGTTTCACTATCGACGCCTTTATACTTTGCAGGAAGCTTTTAAAGCTTGAGTACAGCAACGATCTCCAATGCTAGATGATAATATGATTTTAACCATGTATTTTTTCCTTGCATGAACTTCCCTTTTCCTCCACAATAGATAAGATTTTTATTCGTGTTGCGGGTGAATTTCTCCCGCTATTTTTTAAATTAATTATTTGAATTTGAATACAGGGTTTTGAAATGACTTGCGACGTATCACCACCAATTTGGTAAATAAACAGTAGGTAGATATACCGCTGAAGCAGTATTTTAAGTTTTTATGCAAAATTTATTTTTGGGGACAAGGATATTGCATGTACCTTTCACCCTAGATACAGTCTTTATAAATTATAGCCTCAGTCTTTTAAAGCTAACCTTGTTGTAGTATCCACTAAACATTCTAAGGAACTTTTACTAGTTTTCGAGATTAATAGGGTAATAGTAATTCCAGTAACTCTTTTTAGTTTTAACTTCCCGCACTATTTCCCCTTCCCTATCCTGGTCTGAGCCTTAGATACCTAAAGGCCATAAATAAAATTAATATTATTTTCAGTTCTATGTAATACTAAGTGTAATTATTATTTCTTTGGGAAGTTCACTGTATTAGTTTTATATAGAACTGAGAATCAGATATTATTTTATTTTCATTCTTTGTTTTCCACTTATGAATAATCCAAATAAGAAAAGAAGGCTAACCGTACTACTCTCATAAAGCGCTATAAGCTCGTACACGTGTAAAACTAAGACAGCATCAAAGACTGATATATTTTATTTTTCTTTTCAGCTGGCCAATTCTATTTCCGAGTAAAATTTTACGTAACCGATCCAAGTAAACTCCAGGAAGAATACACAAGGTACCATTTCTTTCTACAAATTCGTCGAGATATTCTGGATGGACGATTACTTGTTCCTCCAAGTACTGCCTGCCTTCTTGCAAGTTATGCTGTCCAATGTAAGTGGTACATTTTGTTATTAGAATATAAAAAAAACCCAAACTCATACACAGAGTGAGGCAAAAGTAGACCAACAGTTGTGTCTGTGTTGTGAACTCTATGGTAAAAAGCGCACATACACTTGCAAGTACGTTACTACATTATTCCTACGTTCTTTTCCTGTGTTTATTGTTTGACATGTTCTTTCAACATTAACACAGTGTCTTTCAACATTAACACAATACTGTAAACGATTTGCAACACTGAGACATTCAGTCGTAACATCGATCTGGTGGAATGCGTCTGTAATGTCCATATGGAACAGTGGCACATTGCGTGCTTTCTTGGCAAACGCTTTCTCTTTCATCACTCCCCACGCCACAAGAAATAGTCCATCGGGGTGAGATCAGGTGATTGATAGGTCCATTCAACCCTCCCACACGGGTCAATTCACCTGTTATGCTTCAGATAGGGATGTGCAACCGTTAAGAAACGAGGCAGCGCACCATCTTACTGAGGGAATATCTTATGTGCGTCAACTGTCCGTTGATCTGTGGAACGGCAACGGTTTGAAGCATCTGCAGGTAGTTCGCACCAATGATAGTGAAAGCAGAACCAATTACAGTGATAGATTGGTCCAAATAGACTGAGCCAATTGCAGGACCAATTTAGATCGACAGTGACACGATATTCTGGTTCAGTTCGGTCTCCTTGACCAGTTGTGAATTTTTGTCAGTCCAAAACACATATTTGTGTCTGTAGACAAGTTCCGACAGCTCGTCGAACCAAATGATCTTGTGGAGCATGCCCATGTGTGTAGTTCATTAAGTATTATTTCACAATATTGCACTTGGCTTTCTGGGTCTTCCTCCAGTAGACCGTTGAGTAATCGTGGCCGATATGGCTTCATGTTCAGAATCAACATAGGACGCAGAGGCTTGTCCGAAACCCCTAACTCCATGTAGGCTGTTCGGGTAGATTTCTTTGGCCTTGTCACAAACTCATGTGCGACCGATATCCGTATTAATGTGCTGACTGTAATTCAGAGTGAACGGTTTAAATATGTTATCTACAAACCAGAGAACCGGAATATGAACCGGAAACTCAACAACTGTGCATACCAGATCTAATACTACAGACAGTTCTTCAACACAATTTCATATCGTTCCTACAGAGGCAAGTGAATTAAAGATATAACAGAGGTAATAATTCAATCAGAAGACGCATTATCTACATTTTAAAAGATATTTTGACATAGGCTAAGAAAGTTCAAAGTTTCGGTAGTTGATAAACAAGTAACATTATCTGAGACGAAACAAGCAAAGATAGAGAGTGTGCTTACCATAGAGTTAGGAAGAAAATAGAGAGAACATGACGTCACATGAAGCCAAAATACGGTTCATCGGCAGCTATCTTGTGTGGCCCCATTAGAGTCCCTCTATACCGAGTACTGTGAGGATTGCCTTTTTCGATAGCAGGATGAGTGCACCTCAGAGAGGCAATACTCGGAAAAGAGGGTCTCTAAATATGGGGTCACTTAATGTGGCTGAAATGCCTCGTCCCTTCCGTCTCTTGGCTTCATTCCCCTCTCGTACAAAACAGCCTAAGGTTCCCTCTATTTATATTCCTAACTCTATGGTGCTTACCAATAAAAGAAGAACAAAGATACGTAAGATTTATGTAAAAATGACTGCATTCAACGCAGTGAGCTGCTGTTTGAGCAAAGGTTTATAGAACGTACTATAGGTTGTCAGATTTAGGTTTTGCAATTTTGGTCTATCATCTGAGTCTAATATCTTGGTTGAGTCAATGACGTCACGTCTGACAACCTATAGTTAGTTCTATAAACCTTTGCTCATAGAGCAGCTCACTACGTTGAATGCAGCCAATGAAACTACGTCTCAGATCTCAATTAAGTGGATTAGTGGAGAAAGTAGAGAAAGTAAGACAGGCTGGTAAAAGTGGTAGAAAGAAAACGAGAAATGAGACAAACATTTGTAAGACTAAAATAAAGATTCAGGAAGAAGCCAGAAAATTGAAACAAGAACGTTTGTAGAAACAAGGTAACGGAATATTAAACTGCCAACCCTGTGGAGTGCCGCTTTGCTGATATTTTGTCCTAGATGAAGTCAATATATCGTGAATTTAGAAATGGAGCTCAAACGATTAATTTGACGAGTAAGTAACGTAGATTTGATTGAATTATATTTTCTTTTAAACCAAAACTATGCTGGTCAATCTGTAAATGAATTCGCGAACTGAAACTGACCTGGTCAATCTAATAATGTATTGATTGATATCAGTGTTATTGGTTTGTTACGAAATGTAAAACACAAA
>JAGDQP010011674.1:0-29389 GCA_022664845.1 Lepisma saccharinum
TATATATATATATATATATATATATGTTGGGGTGAGTTACCAACCCCTAGTTAATCGAACACTGGCGGTGAACTAAGAAAACTGAACATTCCTGTTGTGTATACAACATGTAATCTAACTATATTGTAACTGTAAACTTCAAATAAATGTAATTTTCTCTCTTTAAAAAAAGAATTGTAGAGTGCAGTATGGAGAAGGAAGTGGTATGCTTCCGAAACTGTTAATTTCTTTGGATACAAGGCCATATTGTTGTAAAATACTTTTAACTTTAACATCTCTCCTTATAGGGACGGTAAATCATTTACACAATACGTCGAGTAAAATTCTGTATAGTCTCTTGGGGAAATCAAACTGAAATTGACTTTAAAGTAGTTCCAGTGTTTGCGTTATCCCGTCACGACGCTTAGGACAGTTGTCTAGTACATTTATTTCTATTTGAAATTTCAGAAAATTTATTAGATAAAAGCCAACTCAGAGACAATAATAACGTGATTTTATATGTGCAATGGAAGCAGTGTTCGATTTGACGGGGAAGAAGAATTGTCGGGGATTTTCCCAGGTGCCTGAGATTTTACTCCCCGTTGTTAATTTCGAATATCATCCCAACCTAGAGAAAAAAAATCTTTGTATTCCTACCCAAACTGAAAACTTACAGGCAACCACTAGTTTTAGGATCACCTCTTAATTTATAACCAATTGAACTTTGAATTGAAGCGAAGAAAAGATGCAACATAATTACATGAACAACATAGTTCAAGACAGCATAATTCACTAACTTTCAACTAAAATATAACTTCAAGCACTATAGATTTTACAAACAAATGAGTCGTAACTGAAGTCTATAAGCATTAAGCAGCACAGCTGGGCTTCCATCGTAACCTATCCGTTCTTAAACCTCTCTTCTGTTTGAGATGGTCGAGGAATATAACCTACTTTCCCAACTTTTTTTCAATCTCCCTCTTTTTAGTACGTTACGTTTCTTAACTTTTGTTCTTTATTAGATATTTCCCCCCCATTCTACACTTCCTTTTAGACACAAACTGAACCTTTACCCTGAGATTCAGCGTCAAACTTTCCTTTAATGATTTTCCAACAAACTCTTGAGAATATAAAATGTTATTCTATGCAATGCAGCTTTCAATAATTTAATGACTGAGTTAAAATTCAGACAGCAGAAACAGAACGATAAAATGATAACACGCAAAATTAGCTACATTTCATTTGTCTTCCTCCTGTACTGGCCGCTATCACTAATGGCTTTTTATCTATTCATTTTTATTGTACAATATGCATCTGGACTAATCTCCCTATATCAACGAATATTAAAAATTATATGAACAGCTATAGTGGACAGAAATTAATGTGTTTTGTTCAAAGTACATTTTCAGTATCTTGTCATGAATCTGAACACAGTACAGTCTTTTTTATCTTAAATATATTTATATATATATTATATATGTATATAGGTTAACTAGATTGCCCCACAACAATCACTACAAAGGATTTCTACTTTTTTTTTTTTATCGATTTACCCATCTCTTCATTGCCTCTTCCCAATCTGTCCCTCCACCTTCATCATCATCTGTTTTAATGTAGGATTCATCATCATCAGTCCTTGTGTAGCTCTCATCATCCGTTTGAAGTCCACTTGGTCGTCGCCTCAGGGCCTGGAGGAAAAAAAACACAACAACTACCAATCAAGAAATGTTCGACAACGACAAACAAGATGATGATGGATTATTAGTTTAATATACTGTGAGAGAGAGAGATAAAAAAAAGGTCGCCTCTAAGTGTTTATTGTAAAATATATTAGCAAAAATAAAGTTCACCTACGACAAGCCGAAACAATAAAAGTCTACAATATTTCGTTTAGTTCACGGTTAACTTCGTCAAGTTGATGGGAAGTGTTGTATGTCTTTTGATGATTATTTGGAGATGTCCTAGGTGAATTTAAGGTGAGTGTGAAACACTGATCTCTAAACATAGATGGCAGCACTAGCTCCGTATGCCTCTAATGTATTTATTGCGTTGTACGAAATTGCAATACTGCTCTACAAATTTAAGCCTAGGGATTCAGAGAAGAAAACCCACAATCAATTCAAGAGTTCAATTCGTGCCGACTCTTTAAATTTCTTATTTGTTCATTGTTGAAAGAACTTAATTGTTGTACTAAATATACAATGAAGATCTTCCAAAAATGAACAAAAAAGAAAAAACTCGTCACAGATTGAACTCTTGAAATGGTTATCTGACAGTTTGAACTCTCTAGGCTTGAATTTATAGGAGCAGCTAGTAATTTCGTACAACGAAATAAATACATTAGAGGCATACGGAGCTAGTGCTGCCACCTAGTTTGAGATCGTTGCTTTACATCAACTTCAATGTGTTTTATTTTAGTTTTACCTCAGATCGTTTCACGTGGTGTGATAAAAGAAAGTCACTATATTAACAAATTTGAATTAAACTGAACTATACGGTCGTTCCGATTCTGTAGTTTAACCTGTGATGATTCAAGTGTATTAACACTGAGAAAATAAATTTATCTAACTGTATCATCAATTCTTGTATCATGTCAAGTCCTATGCTTTACGGAGCACTAATTCGGCAATGCAAGTTTTATGGATGCAAATAAATTGAATAGAAATCCAGAACGTTTTGTATATTGTGATACGTTTTCCCTCGCTCTTTTTTTTTTTTTTTGCGAAGAAATTGTATACCTAGGGGCGACACTGGGAGCACTGTTAGGAGAAGTTTGAACAACTCAATGAATGTATTGAAGCCGTGCGTCATAAATGGAATAAATTCTTGTATCCCAATTCCGATGCGTGTCTTTAATAATCTAACCTTAACAGACTCTTAACCAAAAAGCCTCTATTAAGGAGAGGACCCAAAATCTTACTACATGTTATGATCACGTATAAATCACTGACTTCGCTTGCTACTAGGGATAGGGATGTAGGGTAGGTTCAAACTGTACTCAGGCCGGCCATTCGGACTGAAAGTTACAAATAATAATAATAATCCTCTGTTCCACGAAGCAAATGTCGGAATAGTACCTAGAATAAAGACTTTTTTTTATCATTCTCTATGAGTTGTCATCCTTCAATCTTAGGGCGACTAGTCCCTTGGCGCTATTACAATCCAGAAAAATGCAAGTTAAATGACCAAAATAGTAAATAAATTAAAACACTGCTCTGACTCGACATAGTAGTTACGAGAAGTGGAGAATTCCGGACAGCTTATTCCTCTTACAATGCTCTGTATATATTATAGACTTACATCAATAGCACCAGTAAGTTCTCATTAAATGGCATACTACGATACAAAAAAAAAGCACGAATCGCAATTCTAATAGCTTGCCGGGACGGGCGTAAGCTGTAGTGCTGTTACCGCACATATAATAAATTTTATCTTTATCCTTTTACCTAATAGCTTGGATCGTCAGATGATTAAAAAGGTGAAAACGGTTACGTAAAAGTAAAGAAATCGAACAATTATGGTCACGTAATGCGAGTGTAACTAAAAATTCATGCGACAACACTGGGGAAAATGAAAGAAAGACAAGAGTTAACCGTTAGTCTTCTGCGTGTTGAAGGCACTCCTCAAATTTCTAACAACGGAAACCAAGCTCCAGGGGTAAAAAAATTGCTACTGGTGACCACTGTACGTGACAAGTCCAAAACTGACCAAAATCTAATTATTTAATTTACTCTTGGCATACAGGTCGTTTCTTTGTTTAAGTCTGTTTTATGTAAGGGCTTAACTTCAACGAGTTCATCTCTCGATTTATGTCTATATTTAAATGTTGTGTCAGACCCGAAACCGATGACTGGTTAACAACAAAATTAGATGAAACTATTTATTTAGATGAATTTTTCGATGTTTAAATTTTATCATCACAAAACATCACTTTAATACGTACACTAACAAGTTTATGAGTCGGTAGACTGTCAGACCGTCATTCGGGAGGCCCGGGTTTTAAACCCCTGATTAAGGATTCTACCACCATTTCCTTTCAGTTTTACCAGGCGAAAGTCGAGACAATTCCTACATTAAGGCCGCGGCAATTCCTTGTCCGTCCCTCTCAGTCCTTTGGACAGGCTCTCGGCGGACGAAAAGACCAATTATCCTCCTCCTTTAATACATTTAATAGGAGTGATTTCTTTGTTTCTCACCAATATTTTGAGAATCATATAGAAGAACTTCAATGAAAATAGCAGGACGTTAATATCAATTAAATTCAATGAACATAATATTCTAAAGTGAATAAAAAATGCCATACTAATTCGAGAGACTTACCTCGTTTGAATGATTACTAGTGGTTTTCTTTGGCCTAAATCAATACTGGATCGGATTGGGGAGGCCACGTAGCTCGGTTGGTAGGAAACAATACCAGCGTGGTTCGGAAGCCGGAGGGAAAGACAACGTTGAGAAGACCAAGACATCATTGGGAGGACAATACAGTATTGCAAGAGATCTTTAAGAGGTAAGTATTCGTGATGAAATCTGGCTTGATCTTGCCCAGGATCGAATCCAAAGGCGAACGTTTGTTACTGTGGCGATTAACTTGCGAATTCCGCAAGCCATAGAGTGAGTAAGTTACTTTCTTTCACTTACTTTCATTCCTTTGAAGGTGACAACGTTAAAATGAAGTGTGTACACGGTATCCAATTTTTCGATCTTATCTGTAGGGTTAAAAGTAGAAATCTGAAAGTCTAAGAAGGATCTACATTGTGCGCGATGTTAATGTACCCACGGAAATATTCTACGAATAGCTAAATTGTCTTACAGTGTTAGGTTACGTCGGGATATAAATGAAAACGTTTATTTACGCTCTATAGAAAACTGAAATCAAGAAATACTTCTGAAGGTATACTCAAGTTATAACCGGAACTGGATTGAAATAAAAATTATTCAGTAGCAACAGGTCGCTACAGATTTTCTACTGACCTACGAAATTATGGTTTTAGAGAAAATTTCTATTTGTCGATACAATACGCACGAGTAAAATAAAAGAGAAGTAGCGAGATCAGGGCATGTTACTTGAAATACGCAAATAAGTAAGGAATAAGAAGAAACAATCGTATACTCTTTCAAATTGTTGATTGGGAAAGAAAACTAAAATTAAAACATGACGTCAACTGGCCCGTCGACAGTCAAGACGGGTCCATGGATAGGCTATCATGAGGCCCCTTCTTTCCAACCTAAATGGTAACGTTCTCCACAAATACCAATGCTCCGAATAGTAAGCTTAATTTCCTGACATCGCAACATGTCGGATTCAAAGCCACGAGCGACATCTCGGACGAATAAGGTCTCTTATACGAATGAGACTCTCTATGGACAGAGTTCACAAAATCTATTATTATATGCCATGATTATATTGACGAAATATTATTATTTCTAAATTTCCACTCCCAATTTTTCTTAGTTTTCGGTATCATGTCGTGCCCCCCTTCCCCCGCAGCAGAAGGACATGGGGCCCACATAGTGCTTATATGGCACCTATGTCGTCAATGTCTATCAATACTGGGCCATTTTACCCCACTTAATGCGATGTGTGCCCCACAAGGGAAGCAAGGTAGGTGTACCCATGAAGTATAAAACGGACTTCATCCCACTTGATGCGATGTGGGATCCACACGGAAATTACGTGGATGTGTCCATAAACAAATTCATTAAGTGTTCTGCATGAAATATCTTGATTTCCTGAAGAAGGAATTTTAATTATTTGATTAAATCGCAGTGTAGTTTGTAATTCGTGGGAGTATCTAAGTTGACTAAAAATTTACATGCAGCTAGGCTGGATTTTTTTAAAGGAATTTTTCTGAAAATGTTAGGGTTTATGCGGGTGCTAGGTCGGCAAAGATGTGGGGCCCACACAGTTGTCTCACATCGACCAAGCTGAGAAAAAAAACCTTTTTAACTTGGAACCATATTAATCACCGATATTAGACCCACATCGAAATTTCATACTAACCCACACTGGGCAAAATCCCTGTGCTACTAGGGCCGAATTCAGCCATACCTCGAGACAGACCTGAAGTCAGATGATACTGATACTGTTTGAAACTCAAGATGAACTGAATTGAAGATATGTACTCCAGAGACTAAGCATTAAGTGAGGCTGCAAATCATAATACAGAGGAATTCTTATTTTCTAGAACATCTATAACGACTTTTCCATTCTGGCTACATTGATATAATACAAAGACTTTAAATCAACACAAGAGAAACCTACTTATTCAATAATGAAAATTATGTAGTCTTTACTTGTGTCTAATTATGCGAAGTTAACAAATAAATAATGTTTTGTTACATTCATGCGTCTTTGTTGCTTAAGGAGACAGATTATAAACGAGTACGTTATAAAAAGAAATGATTTGTAAAGGTTGATATTCTCAATGCCTCTAAATCAACGTACAGCTGTAAACTCATCTCTGACACTTCTTGAGCTACGTGGTGAAATCCTGAGTTTTCAATTCACCCCATTAAAAGTCGCGAACTTGCCTCTGATGCTAGGTTCATTCATCATTCATGAAGCAGTCTCCTTGCAAGTCCACACAATAATCTATTGTGTTGCTGTAAAGCCTTCGTAAAGCCAAGCTCGAAGTCCTAAATTGTGATTTTCGTCCTAAGCGGGCACGTAGCTCCTAAGAACAGGCCCTACTAATAACGTAGGATTCGAACCACGCTTGGGTTTTTATGTATGGTTACCGTAAATTGTCTTCCTTTTACGTAAAACTTCATTTTTAAAATTTTTATTTTTAATGCCTTTAGGGAGCTTAGGCTCAGGTCCGATGGACGATGATGATGGGTTAATTGCTGGAATGAAGAAAGTGGGGTGGGGTGGGGTAACGGGAGACCCCCGAGAAAAGACATATACACAGTGTTTATCCACTACACAACCCACATGGCAAGGGCAGGGATGGAACCGACGACCCCACGTACTCAAGGTGAGCGTTGCTTGACCGCTATACCATTGAACCACCGCGGCCCCGCAAGGCTTCACCTTTGGAAACAGGAAGAAGTAATACGGAATTAAGTCCGATAATACGAAGGTCAAGTAGCAAGTAGATATAGCTGCACAAAACTAAAAGTACCAGCCAATGAAATTAACAATGCATAACTTCCATCACGGAACTGTTCACACCATTTTATGATACTTGTTTCCCTTCATCTTGAAACAGATTCTGTACGCAAATGTTGCTTCCAACAATTCTCTTTGTGATGTTCATTGATTCACAAACGAAAGTCACAAATGACTAATCTCCAAGCGAGTTTGAACAAATGATAATTTCACATATTAAAAAATTATAATCCTATAGTATAATGTAACAGAACTATTCTTCCAAGCATATACATACACTAACAAACCGAGTGAGGTAAATCAACAGTAGTACGCTGGCCTGTGACAGGGAAGTCTTCCGTCGAATCCCGAAACTGGCTACCCTGACACGTTTCACTTCAGTAACATTCCGCGATAGTACTTTCTTAAGGCTAATCTCGCCCTACCGTATCCATCAGACAATGTGAAGTATTCTACGCGACTTCTTACCTACTTTCTACGAGACGCTCCGAAGAGTTTTTCATCAATTTATATCTCCAATGCTTGAACGAAGACAAAAAAAAGGCATTGTTGCAGTGTTTGTGGAAAGAACAGGAAGCAAATGCTTCATGTAAATGCTTATGCGCAGTTTCTCGTGTGATATGGTGAAACTGACAGATTTCAGTAGCTCTGGTCATTTATCCTGTCTGTTTTTCTAGAACATTTCTCATCCTACCAGATAACCCCAAGATGGAACACATGGGATAAGAGTGTCCAGGCAAACCGGTAGCCGATCTTTTGCGGCCCGCAAAGCTTTTAAGTTGAATATTCTAGGGTTCAGAGCTTGCAAGAGAACCTATATTTCTTTCAATACATGAAAATTAGTAATAGTAATTTCATTTTTTATATTTAAGTTATATCTTAAAGAGTCAGAGAACTTATATATTGTTCATTAAGAGTACTTGTACAATGTAACTGCTACACTGTAATTAAAGCTTTAAATATGATAACCAACTTTATTTTATAATGTTAACAACAGATGTTGCCGTACACGCAAAATAACTAAAAAACTTACGCTCTCAACAATGAAATTGAAGAATAGAGTTTTTCTATCATGCAGCATGCCTCTTTTCTAAACACAGATTCAATGTTGAGTGATTTTCCTACCTGCATTTTGATTTCTAAATAAACGCTAACTGCGACTCCCCATGAAAATTTATTACAAATTGAAGTGGTTTATCCCGTTGACGCACGATTTGTTTTTCTCTCTAAAGGTAAAATTTGAATACTTCTTATTTAAAAGGTATCAGTTCCTGAATAACATAGTACACGTTCGATATCCTCCTGTACTGAAAAAGAGAGCTGTCCACAAATCCTTACAGATATCTTAGTGTGACCCGCCAACAGCAGACGGTTGGACGCCTCTGATATCGACCATGGCCGCTTTCTTCCCCATCTTATCGTTGGAAGTTTTCGTCAACGCAACGTAATCCAGCTAACTTGCAGTCAGCTGAGACCATAGCATAGACCTCATAATAGATAGACTTAGCACGGTTCCCCATTTCTGGGTGCACTAAAACTAATGGATTTTTGTTCAGAGCACGTGATTTTGAATCCATCCGGTGGGTAGCTCTGCCATAGACCTCATAGTAGAATATGACGTCTATGGCAGAACTACCTAGCGGATGGATTCAAAATCACGTGCTATGAAAAAAAAACATTAGTTTTAGCGCAGCCAGAAATGGGGAACCGTGCTAAGTCGATCTATTATGAGGTCTATGACCATACTATCGGTGCAACCCAGAAAAATAATTCAAATAAATGTGTGTGATATTAGATCATTATCTACATATGGGCATCTCCATGATCCCATTCTATGTCACTTCGTGCCTCAAACTATCTGTTTTACTTCAATAAGAAACTTCTGAACAATTATGGGAGGGCCCATAAATATGTTTCTCACATTTTCAACAACAACAAGTAAAAAAATAGTTGCCGGTTATTTTAAATGAAGAACAGCACAAAAACTGGAAGATTTACCAAGTAACTGCGAATTTATAATATAACTTTACCATAGGTTACAGAATATAGATTGACAAAAAACGAAATACCAACACCAAAATGTAGGATGAAGGGAGCTTGGACAACAGATTAATGAACATGATAAATTATTACATTAATACAAATGACTAGATCACAATTCTCAGGATGAGTGCGCAGCGCCACGGCGCCTGAGGAATGAACTATTCCAGAAAACACGTGTGGAGCTGTTTGTAAGTGTTGGTGTCACTGTGAGAGGCTGTGGTCATGTGCGCTACGGGTACACAGAACAGCTCAAAGCCGACAACGACGCGCATCCTATAAGTAGTGATCTTATAACTTGTATCAATGTAATACATCGTGTAGAGTAATCTGTGGTCCAAGTTCCATTTACTTAGCATACCTCCTTTTGGTGGGATTTTATTTTCCGTCAGTGTACATATAGGTATCAGAATAATAATGTTAAATCAACCTTAAATAATGCCATAAAAGCACCTGTTCCATTCCATAAAATTTGAATCACTAATATACATAGTAGAAAGGTTATCCCATGCACTTTTTAAAGTGCATCTTTCGAGAATTGGAACAATTGGTAGTATCAATAATAAAAGAATACACATCTATCAAAAGTGATTGAAATCAGCGCGAAAGAGTTGGGCTTGTGCACAAACGTGACAGTGTTGCATGCAATAGCAAGGTGTATTAACCAGACAAGAAGACAAACATATTTTTAATTAATGTGTTGGCATATCTCTGATGTTTTGCTGGATTCTCACGAAGTATAGATTTTCATTTTTATAGGAAGAAAATATTCACTGATATAACAATATTACTAGTTTCTCTAGTTTCAAATTCAAGTTTTATTAACTGATTTCTTTTACTGATTAGGAAAGTGGTGAATGAAATATAACCTCCGACAACATATTAAAACAACTTCACCTGGAATCTGAATAAAGCATGGTTCTACAACAATTCACCAAATTTTGAAGTAGTTTAAGCACATTAAGAGGTTTCAAATTAAGTTGCTACACAAGTAGTATTTTTTTTTTTTAATTTGCTTTTTGTTTTGTTTTGTTTTCGTCAAATATTTAAATGTGAATGGAGTAAAGTAGAAATCAACTTTCACAGGCTGTAGACCATTTAGGATTTCAACAACGAGATCTATTTATTTTGTACTAATTGAAAGAATAACTTCAGGGGTATATCTATCTACATTGGGAGCATCATGCAAAGACTTTGGGTACAATCCAGAGGCTACTATTAGCGTTTTCTTAGCGTTTATGGTAGTCATTATTGAAATATGAAACAGGCTACAGCTTGTAAAAGTTCTCAAATTTCATTCACATTTGAATTTTCGGCGGAACAAAAAAGGGTGGAAATCTTTTATACCCGGAACATAATTTGGAAGGCTGCCACACTAGAGAGAAATATATCCTAGCAGACTGATTTAATTGGTCGTTAAACAAGCAATTTACAATCGAATGTGATTATACACTGTTTTATTCGAATAATGCGATCATCTACCTAATAATGGAAATATCTATCTGTGGCCCAATTGCCTAGGTGGCGAGGCATGGACTCAATGAGGTCTTGAAAGGTAGCGGAAGCCACAAGTTCTCATTCGGACTTCTGCAGAGCACAGATATCCTTCAGATTACATGGTTGTGAATCCGCATAACCGAGATGTCGATCCAAATATATTCGCAAGTGTATGACAGGATTTAGATCGGGTGATTTCAACGGCCAGGAAAGCATAGCAAAGTCACTTCCGAATCACCGCATAGACATGACACGGATCGTTGTTGTACTGGTAAATATCACCATCAACAAGACGGTGAACAAGTATACATGCACGTAGTCAGCGACAACCGACAAGTAGCTATTGGCGTCAAGTGTCCCATTCAGTGGTCCCAGGTCATACAAAGAAAACATGCCTCACATATAAATACTGTCACTGCCACCCTGTGTCTGGATGTTGTATAACTCGTTGATGTCACGCTGTATACACCACCGCCCATCAACTCGATGAAGTAGAAACTTTGATCACTCAGACAAGGCGGTTTTCCCCACTCATCCACCGTACAACGATGTAATCGCGTGATTACGTGAAGTATCATTGGCGTTGTACCTTTGTTAGTAGTACTGATGCATTTACCAAGTGTTTACTCGAGAGTCTCAATATATACTCCATCTATAATACAGACCTCTGTGCCCCAGTGTTGATTAGAAACATCCAGTGCTGGACTGTTGCGCGTGAATTGCCATCAGCAGTCAACGAATGCTAAGTTTTCCCCTTACATGAATGATTTGTGTGGGTTCCACAGTTCTGACATCTGGTACTATTAAGCGTTCCGGTGGTGCCCTCACTTCAGCAGTTCGAGAGCAGCCCAACTCTACTGTTTGTCAGATGTTGCTACCCTTGTCGCGGTGGCCTATGATTATACTTTTCAGCATGTCTGTTAAATCATGTGTATTACCCATTTTGATTGCATCCTGCACAACTGGACAATTAATACGTCTTGCCTCTTATATATCCATGCAGTTAACTATGACGCGAGTGTTCTGACATGGTAGGGCGACTTCATTCTAAATCCCGAAGTATTCACATTATTCAGACACGATTGTGTATTTCCTATCCACCTATTGCTGCAGAGTCTTCACTGTTAAGGATAATCTCCAACAACGATCTCCAACAAAAGATGGTAGCACCACCTCCGTATATGTCTAATGTATTTTCACTATTACACGAAATTTCCTCGCTGCTCCTTCAAATTCAAGCCTAGAGAGTTCAAACTTTCAGGGAAGAAAGTTTATAACTAATTCAAGAGCATGATCGACACCGATTTTTAATTTTCTTTTTTGTTCGTTGTTGAAAGAGCTTCATTGCTATAGGTTTCGTTACTCACAATAACAATGAAGCGGTTTCAACAATGAAGGAAAACGAAAATAAAAAATCGGCATCGGTCATGATCCTGAATTAGTTATGAACTTTCTTCCCTGGAAGTTTGAACTCTCTAGGCTTGAATTTATAGGAACAAGGAAATTGCAACATATAAAGAGATAGTGCTGCCATCTTTTGTTGGAGATCGTTGCTTTCGATTACCCTTAATATAACATCCGGCTTGCAGCAGAAATAAGAGTTATCGTCCAAAAGGAGTAAACATTACATTGTTGAAGTATTGTATTCGATTTAGCTGTGGTCTGTGGAGATCACTACTTAGATATATGCTTATCATAAAACAAACTTCACTGAAACATTCAAAGTCTGTAAAATGTACTTATTGTGTAAGTACCCTCCGTTGTTTTTATGAAAAGAACAATTACAACAGATTCGACGTTTCAAATTCAACTGGATATATCTTTACGAACAACACGTAAAAGAAAAGAAGGAAAAGGGAATAGTTTGCTAGAGAACACTGCAGGCAAATACGTAAATGAGAAGAATTTTAATTTGGATATGTTACTTTTTATAGTACAGTTATGGATAAACGTTTTAAAGCATGTCTAACTTTTCTTAATGCAAAAATAAATACATGAATATTGAAACATCATATACATTTGTTGACTTGCAGAGATATACATAATAACATGACGAACTTGTGTTGAAAATATTGTCGTGATATTTAGCTTAATAAGGGCGATATTTGAAAAAATATATCACTTTTCTTGTTTCATCAAGTTGTATAGTTTCCTCATTTTATCCCGGAGAGCTATTTTTCTAACACAATGGTAAGTAACTATTAATTTTAATTCTCGCTCATAGATGTTACACAGAGAAGGGACATCTCTACAAATTTGGGAAATATTCTCTAAATACAATGTAAAAACTTTTGTCCATAGCTGTACAAATCTGTGTTTTCAGCTTTTATCTTTGAATAAAGTATCTAAAAAAGGGGGGGAACCACGTTTCACTTGTTATCCTAAGTGTATTAAAAAACACACACACACACACACACACTGACGTAAAAGGCCGATAGGCCCTGAGCCTGCCCCGACGTCATCTGTCCGTGTTTGGTGGAACTACGTCCACCTGAGTAACGGCAGTGTGGTCAGCACTGTGTGTACCTAACCACGAACAGGCGAATCAGGGGCTTACCAGACCGAGTGTGGCCGTCACGTCTTTATTCACGTGACTCCCCAATTTGCCTCACGACGCTGGATAGACGCCGAAAAGTGGGACTCCAGCCGGGAATTGAACCCGAGACCACGCGGACATGAGTCCAACGTACGTGTATTTAGGAAAGAATATTTGTTCTGATAGAGGAAGCTCTTCAACGGTCCTGTCAATAAGTAAATCTGATCTATGTACAATGCGGGATGATATATTATGATTAGAGCCACGTAAATGATTAGATACTCCTCAAACATGATTGCAAGTTTTGGCATCTCTAGCGTGTTCGATTCTGGTTTTAAGAATCCTTTTGCTCACACCAATAAACGTGTTATCACACTTGAAAAAAAAATCATAAACACTTAAAGAATCTAGATAATTAGTATAATAACTTTTGAGCTCGGTGAATGACTGGTTAAAAGAAACTTTATAGACTACTAGCTTCGTCCATCATTCATCAAGTTCAAAAGTTATTACACAGAGATCACCTACCTACATTCTTCAGAAGAATATGAAATTCTACCTTGTAAGCGTTATATCACGTATATAAGTATACCAGAGACTCAAACGCCAAAACTTACAATCTTATTTCAACTTTAACTAAACACTTAAAGGCTTTAATCAGAATATAAGTTCATCTGCATCATTCACGGGTCAAACTCACATACTGACAGGATCATGGAAGAATCTTCCTTTATCGTAACAAAAAAATCCTCTCCTGAATACATATAAAAACGTTATACTTCAATAAAAAAACGTTAAGTAAGATAGATAATTAACAGAAATTGATTCCTTTTCTAATTAATTTATTGGAAACCAAAAACAACTAAAAACACAAATCTATACCACATGGATCTGTACAAAGAGTAAGGTATAGAAAATATAATAGTGATTTCCAATTTACGGACTTATCTCAAGCCGTTACAATAAGATACTCCTACTAGTATTCTTCCTTACATATCCTTCTATTTCTGCTTTATTTTCATGTGTTGGTCTCCGAAGACGTATCCATTCGGATTTGAGACGTCGAATTTCTTGTGATTGTTCTTTTCACAAAAACAACGGAGGCTAATTGTATATTGTACAGTCTCCTTGCGCATCATTATTACACTGAAGTTTATTGAAACTACTACTAAGATAATGGCAACCCGGAAGGGCAAGATAAGACAAAAATGTTTGTAAAAAGGAACGTAATACTTACATACATATCGTTCCAGTTGTATACACACAGAAAATGATTAAATTACTGTATTTCGACCTGTGTGAGATCTTTACACGAGCACGGAGAATGAAACAAAAAGTACGGACACAAAGATTAATGAACCAAGAGATAATAGTGCCACATGGTGGAAGAAGCATCAATTTTGCAACATTCGACAAATGCATTGCGTGTAAGCTTCAGGATGGGATTGTACAACGTTGTGTGTTGCAAATACTGTGCAAACGGATAATGTTGGTGGAGGGACCATTCATCATTTGTGTGTATTGGGGAAGAAATATGGGGTGGGTGGGGGGTTAGAGTGTAGAAGCTTTACATCAGGTTTTATTCTTGCGCTTAAACCGTGTGAATGAATACTCCTTTCCACAGGCGGTGTGTTGAGGGGTTGGTCGTAGGAGACAGAATGGGTATGAAAGCAACACGAAAAGAGAAATCAAAACTTGTGTTATGCGACAGTGTGTGTGAGGAGAGTGGAGCATCTGGTTTGTTGATGGCTTAAAAGTAGCGGTAGTTCGAACATTCAAAGGTTCGCCTGTTTTCCCCACATAAAAGGCATCACAGAATCTGTAGGTTAGAATGTAAATTACGTTATAGGTATGGCAAATATCCTTGTGATTTAAAATGTAGTGGCCACTAACAGTATTATTAGTAACAGTCACAATTATCGCTTGGTTAATTTATTTTTGAGCACGTGTGTTATGCTTCTTCATTCCTTATGCTCGTGAAAGACCTCAAACAGATCGAAAATTCGAAATACACCAGTCTCATCTCTGCTCTTTAAGTGTATACAAGCAGAGTGATGTTTATCCCTTTTCTTTTATCTCATCTTCATTTTTACCTTGAAACAATTAACGGACTTGTATACTAGTTACCAAATATTAACATGCTTCTTCGGGACGAGTGTAAGCCATAGTGCTATTACCGCCGATAAAATTTATTTCATTTCATTAACATGCTTATTTTTTAAAAATAATAATAATAATGTAACCTGGTAACTTTATATTTCGTACTATGTATGCTTCAAACTCTCAAATAAAAAGTTGCTTGCAGAGGTGCTAAGATCTTTTGACAGGGCAAGACGCAGAATTTAAGAAGAAAACTTTCTAAAATATCAATACTTGGCCGCATTTATCAACTTTAATTTGATTTTTTTTTTCAAGAACCTCATAAAACTATTTATAATCACACGTTTGGTATTTCTGTGTCTAGCCCTGATATTCTATGCAATAGCGATAGAGTGCTCTTCACGTATTTCTTATTGCAGTTATACGCAAAAACTGAAGAAAATTGAATGTGTCAAAGTAGCGCCAGAAGGTAATATTATAAACATTATCCATATTTACGTATTAATACAGCTCTAAGAATCAGGGTGAGAAACTCTATAGACTCAATGGTTTGTCCTTTATTTCAAACTGTGGCCATCGTCAGAGAAAATAACGGACGTGCAGTATGACAATGTCCACAGTTTAATATGATGGAGTAAACGATGAATCTATAAGAATTTTCAACCAGATTCTTGGAGTTTGTGAAAACGTAAGTATGCATAGCTTAAAAAATATGTTAAAAAATCATTAAACTCATTTGAAGGAGCAATAAAAACATCACTATTACCCCTTTGATATTCCCAGCTTTTACTCTGTTGCTGATCAGGTTTCTGTCTTGCTAGCGGAGATTCTCTGCAACATCAAAGCATTATTTTGTAAATTGGCTACAAAGGTTTCTTACTACCTCCGTCGCAAAGTGGACGGGTGTAAAAATATTCCATAAATTAGCTCCTTAACGCTACTAATTAGTAGTCTCGTATGCAAAACAAAATGATTAGTCAGTAATTTTACTTGATAAGAAAAACTCCATGGAAGTCAAGATCGACTTCTTCAAAACTTTATACAAACTGTCAATTAATGACAGCAACTAATACTGTATCGCCCTTCTTCATCCAGATTGGTACGTTACATTTCGACCACAACGTCTTGAGACACCACCATTCCAATGGATTATGCTTGGATAAGTTTTAGCGATATGCATTTTTTAAAATAAGTTTTAGGGTTTTTGCAACTTGTTTCACAGACGTGTCACTAGATTTTCACTTCATTATCCTAACGCTACACAACGAATCAAACCAAGCATTTTTAAACACACATGGACAGAAGCTATGAGTAATAACTCTGACTGAATCTATACCGAAGCTATACAATAACTCACTAACATTAGTAATTATCGAATGCAATACAGAAATTGCGTAGTAGTGGTACCAGTCTGTCGGGGATATATTACGGGACACATTAAATCTAACAAGATAACGGCCTGAGTCTTAAATGCCTAAAGGCCATAAATAAAATTAAAATTCTGAGATAACTCAAGTGTTCCCGTCTCTTTTTAGCCTTGTTATTATTGGCCTCTGGAACGAAATCCGACTTCATACTCTTCCCTGCAGTCCCCCCCCCCTGTCACGCCAAGCGAATGGTGAGATGGTACACTGGATCTTTCCAACAAACTAAACGAAGTCAGTACAAAGACAGCCTGTAGTCTACGATAACTGTAAGGTCAAATAGAGAAACTTTTAATAAAGTACTCAATAGACTGTATTATGTTTTCGCATAATGTTTCAATGACAGAACTATTTTGGATTGAACAATAAATACGCAATTAATACTGAAGAGTGAAAAGTATGTGACTGGGCCGGGGATCGAACCCGGGACCTCTGGGTTACCGTCCCAATGCGCTATCAAGTCGACCCATTTCCCAACCACTCACCTTCCACTCTTGATGTCAACATTCTCTCTCGAAACCACATGGATCCGGTCCGGATAAAAGGTCCCGGGTTCGATCCCCGGTTCAGTCACATACTTTTCACTCTTCAATATTAACAGCATCTTCACCTACAGAGACTTGGTATTACAAAAAAAAAAACGGAAGTTTTCTCCATTTCAACTTTGGAATAAATACGGAAGTTGAAAACTTCCAGTAACAGTACCACGCAATAAAATAAATCCCTACTCAGAAATTTAAAAGATGGGGAATTCACGCACAAGTTAATACATAAATCAATTAAATCGTTTCCGCTATCTTTCAATGTTAATGACTTTTACTTTATAAAATTACTATCATAAAAACCTCTCCACCGATAGCCACTGGAACAGCAAGTCTCCAGACTTTGTAGTCTTACGATTTCGGTTATGAGTCATTCACGACATGTTTATTAGTAAAATATTATTTGTAGAATTAACGCCTACTGTCCTCGGCAAATTTCACAATGCCGTGAACACGTCAACCATTAATTTTATGAAAGAAAAATCTTACCTTCTCTTGACTGAAAACTCACTGGCTAGCCTTCATTCGAACTACGTTAAATAGCACAAAATTAAAGCTAAAAAAAGAAAAAAAGAATAAAAATATAAAAAAGAAGTATTGTTCCTATTCTTTCTGGACTGTGTAGTTCGTTTATCGTTTAATCTCAGTCCGGATGAAGGCCAGTGAACAATCTAGCCACAAATGCTAATATAGTGCGCTTAAGCACGAGAGAAAATTTTAACAAAAACTTTATCTGGGGCTAAGTTGACTAAAGACCACAATTAAATTCATAATGTAGATTTTTATCTGGGCTGAAGTTAATTCTACACGAAAACGAAAAATATATTTGAACTGCTCATACAAGAGGGATGACCAAAAGACTAATGTTTGACTCCAGAAACGCTGAAAATAAAAGTGTTCGTAGTAACACGTCAAAATGTAGCCAAGGGGTTGTAGTTCCCAAAATTAGTGGTTTTCTGATTTTATACGTTTGTTCCGATATTGAATAAAATGAATTGTATGGGCGGTACCAGTTCTATGACGCATGCTCGGTCCGAAGTTATTATGATGAATAAATTTATGGCAGAGACTTCACTGACAAAGCAATATCATATATAAACAGATGAAACATGACTATTTCGACACTATCAGCGCCTTCCTCAGGCAAAATCATCTGAAATACCGGGTCCGAAAAAAAAAAAAAGTGTACAAGCTTAAAACATGTTACACGTGTGATGCGCTCCGAAATCGTATTGCCTATGGGTTGAACATGTAGTACGATGGTTCAGCAACAGATGGCGTTACTCTTCTGACGTCATGGTAAGCAATGTTACGCGATTCAATCATTGTAGAAAGTGCAGCAATGGCACGAACACGACTGTCATCCGAGCAGCGTAAAAATCATTTTGAAATGGTATTGGAAATTCGAGAATGTCCGTGAAGTTCAACGACGATGCAGGCAGGAATATGGAACTGAACCACCAACACGCCTAACCATTGCTCACCTTCGCGATAAGCGGTTAATTCTCCAGGACTCATTGTTTGGTGTGGAGTATCATCAATGAGAGTTATTGGACCTTTCTTTTTCGACGATACGGTTATTGGCTAGGCTTACTTGGAGATAATGGACACATTAACTTTGCCATCTATTTGTGCACTGTATGGTGATGATCCGATCGCGCCTCTTTGTCCCATCCAACAAGATGACGCCCCGCCACACTTTCATCATAATGTGAGCGCCTATCTGAATAACACTGTACCAGGTCCCACATTCATCTGATTTGAGGGGAGCCCCCAAGAACGTGGTGTACAGCAGGAAATTAGGCTCCCTGGCGGAACTGCGCGACGAAATTGAAATGGTCTGCGCAGATCCCAGTGGCTACTCTGGAAAATATCACCATGAATGTACGAATGATGCTCAAGTGTTTGGAGGCTGGTGATTCGCAGTCTGAGTATTTATTGTAATTGCATCAAGAAACTGTATGTCTCCATTTTACACTTTGAATTGTTTTCATACTCTCAATAATATAAAAGCTATATTCTATTTAAATGTGTATACATTTTTTTTGGCCTGTACTATTCACTGATCATCTAGTTACAAAGTCAAGGAGAGTGTCCTATCCACCAATCACGTATCTCATCTTATTAAAATTAATTTCCTCTCTCTCATCTACTACTACTACTACTACTACTACTACTACTACAACTAAAAAAAAACTATAGGTCGTGAAGGGTTTGGCTCCTTCGTTTCCGAGATTATTGTGGAAAACACACAAAAGGAACACAATAAGCACCTTATAGTAAACGAGATATGATCCTTGAACGTAGAAAACTCTAAAATTCGTATAAAAAAAAGCCACTCTCTGATCAGGCAAAGGCACAAGGTTAGATACAAAGTAAAATTAAGCATATGGGCGGTAACAGGACAAAACACAACGTTCGGGTTTGAATGGCGGACCATCTTGATTGAGGTTCTCCCTCAGTTTCACCACGCGAATGACTGGATGGTACCTTAAGTATGCTACCTTCCCTACCCTATCACGCTCTGAGCTAGAGATACCTAACGGCCAGAAATAAATTCAAATCCGGGTTTTAACGATGTAACAAACCTTTCCTTTTTCAGTATGGTACACATCGTGAGGGTGCATATAACGAATTAGAAGAAAAATAATTTCACTCAAGCGGTAAGTATAAAATTTGCATGCAGTCATTTTTTTTTAAGTTCCACAAAAATCTTTTAAGTCTGATAGGATCTGCAAACCTTTGGCAACATTTTGACGTAAAAAATATATATTAGCGAAACTTATTATTTTCAACATGTTGTGGGGCCAAATCCAACTATTTATTGTCAAAGATGTTGTGTTTTACTTTCTTCAAACAAGGATATCGAGCTTAAAGAGCTTAACTTTATCACTTTTTAAGGTTCACAAAAAATAAATAAATCATTAAATAAATAAATAAATGCCTACTATTGGCTCACTGACAGAAAATGCTGATAATTTGAAAATGCTGATATGTAAAATGAAAAAGAATACATTTCAAGTAACATAAGCCTTCAACCTGTAGTATAAGTTATACAGAAAAAATAAACTTTACTTCAGAATATTAGCTAAAACAACACAGAAATTTTAATCTGTTGTTTTTAAGAAGAAAAAAGAAAAACAAAAAAAAAAAAACGTGGTATAGGCTACTTTTAGACACAGCTATAAAAACTGCAAATAAAGAAGAATAGTAAAAAATAAAGTAGAACTGACGTAGAGGCTACGTGATCGTAATTATAGTCTTTTATAGTTGATCTTTAGTTCTTTATATTTCTTTGGTGTATTTCAGAATGGACTACAAAACCGAAAAACACAGGTTAAAAAAAAAAAAAAAAATGGACAGCTTGACGAAAGTATTATCTGGTATCTTAACTATTAATCTTGGATACCTGGTGTAATGATACTGGTTTCTGACTTACCTGAGATAAGATGTGTAAGGTTCACGGATGATTTTGGAGAATTATGGCTTAGAAGGTATATCATTTATTCCCTATAGGGGTTGAGTTCATTGTCCATTGATTCCTATAGAGCATGTTTTTCTGTGTCTTGATTGGTTCCTGAATGTAAGCATGGAAGTCCATGCGGTTCGACATGAGTTGCATCAGTTGTGTGCAATGTGACGGTACGTAGTACACCATAATTTTTTATTGTGTGAATTTATTTGTTGAAATCGAAGTGAAGGCGATTTGTGAATTCACGGAATGTGAATATTTTTCCAATTTCTTTATCTCTTGAAGTCCATGGGTGAAGGACTTTGGGCAGTTTTTCGTGTGAGTGGGTATGCTCGCGAGAGATGGCTTGACCTCACTGTTGCCTAAACTACGATTTGCTTTATTTTTATGTACTGTCGTAGGTTCTCTCTCATTGTTAATATAAGTTTCTTTGGTGAGTTCCTGTGCAAGAATATAGTGAACGAAGTTACTTATTTTAGCGGAACTTTTGCAATGAAGTCAAGAATGTATTAATTATTCATAGTTTTTTCACTCTTTATGGATTCACAGTAATAGCTGTTTCAAGGCTCTTAACAGAAACTGCAGATTCAAGTTTGAAATTCTGTTACTGGAATTTATTCTGCAAGTACTTTTCGTTCAGAGTTAGTTTGTTGCGAATACAATTATTAGTGTTACTATTTTTGTTCCTTTTATTACAAAATAAGTCAATTATTTTGTATTGCAAACCAAACCTAAAAAAGGATATAGCTTATAGCGTACTGAATACTACGTATGACTTCGCTTTGTTTCTTAATTTGCATGAATGGAAAGGACGTTTCTTATTGTGTCATTAAAAATGCGAGTTGGGGGATGGGGCGACGTCAGACTGTACTTTTGTGCCTTTTGGCATAACTGGTAACAATACAAGCATTGTACACAACTCTTCGTTAGGTAAGGTCAGAAGACGAGAAAAGCTGTGGGTTTTGTCTATTTGGTTAAACTCGTGTACTTATTGAGAAAGCCTGAGGCGAATTTTCTTTGTTGTTTTTTTTTCTTTTTTTTCACGACTGCACTGTCAAGGTCGAACGGAAAAGAGGTTGGTGCAACCGGAGAAGTAAAACCTGATTTTTCCGTAAACGACCTGTTACTTGTAGAGACAAAGAGGAGAAAAAGAATGTTATTTTCGTGTTTGATCGAAATAAATTATATCAACTAATTATAGAATTGACAGAGATGATTAAAATACAAGGAGCTACAAATCCTTATTTACGTGAGAATTTAGGTTATATGCTAAAACTGAGTGAACAAAACATTCACACAATAAAAAATATGGTAAACTACGTACCGTCACATTGCACACAACTGATGCAATTTATATCGAACCGCATAGACTTCCATGCTCACATTCACGAACCAATCAAAACACAGAACATCAATACACGCTCTATACGAACCAATGGGCAATTAACTCAACCCCTACAGGAAATAAATTATATACCTTCTAAACCATAATTCTCCAAAATCATCCGTGAACCGTGCACATCTTCTTATCTCAGATAAGTCAGAAACAAGTATCATTACACTGGTTCCATTTAGGGTTTCTCTTTCAATTAATCTGAAAACGACACGTTCTTTTCGGCCGTCACTCAATCGTGTAACGGCCTGGTCGACAGCTTGGACGGGATACGAAAATCGGCAAACAACAGGCCACAACACGTTTCTGCTTTGTCCGGCCAGGTGTCCGAAAACTCTTGCTTTCGGACGAGGTCGGACCAGGATTGAAATCCACCCTTGTTTGTAACCACACCAAAGGAATATCAGCAAAGTAGAAAGAAATTGTGTTTCTCCTTACTTCACTTATTTATAATTAACTATTTTTGTTTTGTCCTTAGTAATATTTTATTATAAGCATTAAAATAAAGCAGTATTAGCTGTTCACACCTTCTATTTTTTTTTTTCAAAATATCACAATTTTAATTTTGTGGCGCAATAGTTGAAATCTATGAAACAGAGTGCTAAGGTTTTATTGTTGCTGCTTTTAGACGGGAAATTTGATAGAGAAGGGTCTGATGTCTCCTAAAAGAAATTCTCATCTAAACACTAACTCTTAAGCACACTTCTCTTGGTATTTCATAATTCCCATGATGATTAGATCGATTCAAAATAAAACTGTGCTCTTTTAAGAATTATAAGAAGAACGGAGCACGTAAAATTCCTCAATCTAACATATTCAACCTGGATCAACTTCGGCTGCTACTACAAGGGCAGCTAATATATTCTACTGGTTTAGATAGGCATGCATTTCTTCAATATTTCATTTTAGGATAAATTTGTACGTTTTTATTAGATATTTTAGTTGTTGCAATTACAGTACTTCATAGAATTATATGCATGTTTCGACGAGGAAACAAAGAATCTTTCACTGTCTTCATGAGTTTTGTTTTACTGTCGGCTTCTTTTTTAGTTTGTCACAATATTTAAAGATTCACCACACAGAGACTATCAACCTGCTTATCCATGTCATCTTCACTCATCAAATTTTCCATCGAAGTGTTGGTTATTTTATAACACGAGAAAGAAAGACAATATGCTTAGAAGGAACAGCAGTATTATTTCAAAATTGATAACAGATAGTTCACTGACTATGCTTGTTCCAGTACCAGTAATAATAGTGGTTTGCTAGTCATTCCATCTTCTGTAATAATATAAAATAATAGTTAAATTAGAAAAGGGGTTAGAGCGTTGGACTCAGTGGTCCCGGGTTCAATTCCCGGCTGGAAACCCACTTTTCGGCGTCCACCCAGCATCGTGAGGTAAATTGGGGAGTCACGTGATAAAGACGTGACGGCCACACGGTCTGGTAAGCCCCTGATACGCCTGTTGGTGGTTAGGTACGCGCAGTGCTGACCACACAGCCGTTACTCAGGTGGACGTAGTTCCACCAAACACGGACAGATGGCGTTGGGGCAGGCTCAGGGCCTATAGGCCTATTACGCCAGTGTTTTTTTTTTTTAGTAAAAAAAAGGCAAAGTTTACAGATTGTACTTTTTTTTAGTACCTCAGGAATAAATGAACTGACTGATAACTAAAAATCAACTGAAACCGTATTTCAATGTGTTTTAGAGCATCTTTACACCGTCTAGGCATTAATATTAATAGACAGCAGCCCTGAACATAATTCAAGCTACTATTCCAGCATTCGTGCATGATACTGACTGTAATCAGACAAAAACATGACTAGGAATTCTGGCTTAGGATTTGACCTCAGTACAACAGGCAAGCACGAATGACTGATAAGTGAGTTTAATGCTGCTTTCAATATTATTGTAAGTCAATGTCAAACTTACTAATTTGCACTGAAAGGCACAAGGACTCTTTTGGGCCTCCAATTTCATGAATATTTGTTTGATAGAATCTTCGCTCCTATGACACTAAGTCAAAGTAAGGAGAAATACTACTTTTTAGAAAAACTTTCCACAAGGTATCATTCGGACTGTTCTGATGGGAATGAAGTTAGACTTCTTTTAGTGGAGAGAACGAAACGAAACACGTGGGCCCAGGTTAAAATACATGCGGGCCCAATGAATATAGCCACTTTAACAAAAAAATGTGGATCCAGCTTTCAGAAGTTCACAGGCTCGTTTTTCAACTGTAGTACTGTATATACACTGAGTGGGTGTATTGCTATTAACGGCCTAAACGAGCTGCTGAACTTTTAAGGACAGGACCTATAGTTTTGGGTAAAGTGGGTTTCGAACCACTCTGCTCAATGGACCCGGAGGAATTTGAACCCGTGACCACGCGCATAGAAAGCTAGCGCTCTAACCTCTTGGCCAACTGTAATCTATAGTGTTTAGGCCCAAGTAGATCCTGTGAAACGAAAGCAGCTATTCATATAACAGGTACATAAAGACAACAACTAATCCACGAACTAATGTAAAATTAATTTTTAACAATATGTTTTACCTGAATCCTCATTTCCCAGCTCCCCCCACCCATTAACTGGAAAACGCACAAATAAACCACAGTGTTTTAATTTCTGCGCAACTGCTCTCATTCTTCAGAAAACCTGTTCAAGAAACAATTTTGCAGATTTTTCTTTTAATTGAGAACTTTGGTAAGATAGCTGTTCATATATACAGCATTTTTTAGCTTAAGTTATTCAACAAACTTATTATTACTCTTCTCCGTAGATTTTTATAAGTATTACGACAAATTTATCACCAATTCTAAATTAGTAGTACTGTTCGTTTCTATTCTCTTTTAATTTAAGAAAATGGGGTACGCAAGTAACAGCTTCCCCCTGACAAATCTTTCTGACTTCTCTCCATGAAAATAAAACGATTTTCTATCCATTCGAGAATGCGATTGTGGAGGATGGAATGACTGCATGTTTTTTCTCTCCTAAATATAGGGACTGACATTGTCATGAGAATAAGAATCTGGCTGATGGATCGTATTCAACAATAAAACAAAATATCTACATAGACGAGTAACGTTCATCGCTTACAAAATTCATGTTAACAGAAACTCAAAGTCTTAATTCAACTTCGGCAAAAGAAGATAAATACAGATTTTAGAATCTCACTGACAACGTGACTTCCCTGCAACCCGAATATAGACTTTGCGTAGATAAATTGCGTCCTATTTTCTGGTACCCACAAATCTTCCTTAATAGTAATTAATTGACATGGATAAGCACGATGAAACTATTTATTTGCTTAGAACAAGATAATTATTCATTTCACAAACTTACGTGAGGATCATGGTCATATAATTCAGAATCCTCCTCCTCTTCTTGTCTCTCTTGATTCAAGAGCTCTGCAGCCTAAAAACAAAAAAGAATCGAAATTTATCATACGATATTAGGTCAATAGCAGATTAACGCTATAAAACTGAAATATTCTACCCATTTAACACCTTTCAATCGAACGCTATCCTTTCATCAAATTAGATGAGCGATGAGCTTCGCATACAGCAGTATTATTATTTAAAACAATGCGAGCTAAAAAGCCCAGTTATATTTTTCAGCATTTTCAATCTCTTAATGCCCGTCATGGACACAATACAAGATCAGGTACCAACATGCTACTATCTATCTCCCAACATAACTCCAACTTCTTTAACAAATCCTTCACAGTTACCTCTATTCGCATTTGGAACAGCCTACCCGATTATCTTAAGGAAACAGGGACAGTGAAATGCTTCCGGAAGATGGAAAAATATCTATTGTCAAGAATCGATTAAACCCACACACTCCACCTGGCAGCTTTCATTTGTTCAGGTTTGTAAGTTTTTCAGTATAGTGTGTACACGATCAGTTTAAGTTAAAATCTGTTGATTATTTGTCTCTATACCACTGTTTTATGTCGTTTTTGTGTGTGTGTGTGTGTGTGTGTGTGTGTGTGTTTTTCTCCCTGCATATGAGGGATTGTGAAAGTCAAATTATATCTGTATGTATTTTTGTAATCTTAATTTGTATTATTATTATTATTGGTATCATTATTATTATCATCATCAAATATCTGTTTGTCAAAATACTGCTTTTTAAAAGTATGTGTATGTGTGATTTAGTTAAACATAATTGTGAATGTACGCGAGCGCGCGTGTGTGTTTACTCATTTTAGGTATAATTTTCTATTCTTTTTTATTATTATTATTACGGTATTCTTGTACGAAACATTCAAGTGGTAGATAAGGCTCTTTCAGTCTTAACTTCGCCATTTAAAAGAAGTCAATAAACTAAACTAAAACTTTTGATGACATGCCCATTACATTGTGTTATGAGCCAATTTAACACAAGAAATCAACTAGATTTTCCATGCCAAACCTGATTTGAAAATTTCTTGCCATCATTTTTAGAAACTACACTAGAACCTCGTTTATCCGGAACGATTTTCGAGGAGAAAAAAAAAAAGTTAGTTTAAAAATTTTCTGTACATGGTGAACAATTTGAATTTAAATTTTAAGGCGTTTAGGTAACTTTGACTCAGGCCAGATGGATGATAATGAGGTGCATTGGCGGAATGAAGAAAGTGACAGGAAATGCAAAGAACCCCGGGAAAACCCACGCACACGGTCTTTATCCACTACAAAATCCACATGGCATGAGAAGGGATCGAACTGACGAACCCTAGCACCAGATGTGCGCGCTGTACCATTGAGTCACCGCGGCCTCTACATCGTATGCAAGTGAACGCGTCTGATTAATTATCCGCAGAGAACATGTGAAGTGTTGTACTGTATTTGCCTTGATTTATTAAAATAAATTTTGTCTTTTGTAAAATATGCCATTTTGTTATTGTATTTGTAGGCGCTTAGAACATGAAAAAAATAAAAATAAAATAAAATAAAATTAAAATAAATGTAAACATGGTTTATCCGAAACGGGTCTGGTCCCATCAAGTCCGGATAAACGAGCTTGTAGTGCATGATATTTTTCGTACACATGTGAAAAGTGCATATATCAAGTTTGATAAGAATCCTCCCCCTCTGGCACGCAAAAGGGAAGTGATACGCCATGGAATGAATGCATACAGATCCTGATGAAGTTTCGTTAGTCATGATGGTAGGGGAAAACGGTTCCTCACACTAGATTCCAGACTACCCAAGTAACTGTGCTGGCTCAATAATATTGAGGTCCAGTGGTAGTGCAGACCATGGACAATATTGTACTTCATTGGCGTGCTCTGTAAACCATAATGCGACACAGTGAACCGTGTGCACTCTACAGGCAGCTGTTCCAGTTAACTTGTCCATCCACTGTTAGTAATTACTAGTGTGTATTTGCAAATTAAAATAATAATAATCATTTTTTAAAAAATAATAAAAATAATCGTAACATTACATGGATATTACAGTATTCTTGTGGTATGTGTGTGATAATGTAAAACCAAGTACACATTGCATTAATACACAAAGATATTCTTGTACAATTCTGAATAACGAAAGTAATAATTTTATACCAAAGTTTGAAGTAAATTATGAAGAGGCGACATTTGGACGTTTTGAAGAGTTTTGCTGTTCGTTTTTTTTTTTTTTACTTAAAACAAACGCGTCTTATTAATGTAGATGTTACAGAAGAGTACTAAACAGAAGACTGTGAATACTATCTCATAAACTAATATTAAGCGGAAATGGCAATAGAGTAATTCTATCCCTTTTAGTTGTATACTTAGCCAATCCATTTCTTGGATACCTTTCCAAGATTGAAGACTTCCACCGTGCTATGTGCTTTTGTTGCTATTTCCTGTATTATTTTGCATATTGTTCACATAAATAATTTAAACCTTAGTCTTAACTTATTAATTTCACACTGTATATTTAATTATGATGCACGTTAGATGGAGGAGCAGCAACAGACATAACCTGACTTGCTCAAAATACAGCCGATTACAATAAAATTAAATAAATTTTTCAGTGATATAGGAAACAATGTGCCACGAACTGAAGATTCATGACATACAGTATTATATACACCACACTAAAAGCTAAGTAAAAATAAAGGAAGTACCTTTTCATCAAATTCTCCATTTCCCAGGTTCCTTGCGCGCAGCTCCGCTATGAACTGAGATTCTTGCTCATAACGTTTTTGCATTTCTTCTCTCCAAAGGGCATTGCCATCAAGGCTTTCGGCTACAGATTCTTCATTGTCTTCAGTTTCAAAGTCTGCAGAAAAATAAGGGAACATTATGCTATTTTCGTAACAGGAAACAACATTTTATAAGATTAGTAATCGACTGCTTCATTTTACGTTGCTTTTAAATCGAAATACGTTCAGCATCATGTTTAAAAAACGTAAAATATAATTTGGAACTGTAATTAATATACATAAAAAAATATTGAAATAATCTCTCTCTCTATTCCAACAATTTTGCTTTGGACTTGACGTGTTTGATGTTACCTAATTGCGCTACTAGTATTTTATTAACATATGAATGACTTAATAATAAAAAAAAATACTTCAAGACTATCTCTATAACAAAGCTTCTTGAAATGTGGGTTTCAAATGAAATTGTGTCAATATAAAACAACTAAAAAAATACATAAATAACAGTTTATATTTCTTATTCAGAATCAGCTAACAAGCGCAAACTTTCTATTTTCATCCTCAAAGCAAAAAGCAGAGCAACAAATAATTTATAAAAGGTAATGATGCTTAGATTGTGTAAATAATAATTTTTGTGTATTATAATATTGTGTATTTTGTGTATAATTAAATAATACTAATAATATTCTTACTCAGTGACTTTTTCTTTATCTGGTAGTAAGTGAATTCTCTATTAAACTCTTTTGTTTCCAGTCTTCCCTATTCTCGTCACTTCTCACAGTCAGTAAGTACATTTAAGTCTTTCTAACGCAATTTTAGGCGCCAGAAGTAATTATTAATTCGGTTGAGTTACAGATGATTTCAAACGGTTGCCATTTATTCCAGAACTTGCTCCAAAATGATATCGGCACCACTGACTGGATTCATGGTGAATATCGGCAACATCGACTGGATTCATAGTGAATATCGGCAACATCGACTGGATTCATAGTGAATATCGGCAACGTCGTCTGGATTCATAGTGAATATCGGCAACGTCGACTGGATTCATAGTGAATATCGGCAACGTCGTCTGGATTCACAGTGAATATCGGCAACGTCGACTGGATTCACAGTGAATATCGGCAACGTCGACTGGATTCATAGTGAATATCGGCAAC